>CM065391.1:12537500-12757500 GCA_033060915.1 Euryodendron excelsum
GACTTCCAATGAACCTAATGGTCTATCCTTAACCAGTCTAAAAATTCATCTCGGATTAATATGACCTAGGCATAGGTGCCAAAGATAGGCTTGGTTAAGTTCAGAAGGTTGTTTTCTCTTACATGGTAGTGTATTAGTGTTATTCAGTTTATTTAGTTGCAATGTAGGTGAGAGATGATTAATAATATAAAGACCATCCACCATGTAAGTACCCCATTTTTGCCTACTTGGCAATCTTCGGCCCGACCAGACTCACATTCCAACCGATACAGGCACATTCAAGTCTAAACCAACTTTCTAGACTTAATCTAGTCAATCAATCGTTTTGCAGGCCCACCAAGCCCAATAAAGGCAAAACAACCAAAATACCATTAGAGTATTACACAGTCCAATTCCAGCTAGCACATCTTCGTAAAGATGGTAAGTCCTTACTTTAACCTCAATCCTATTTTCAATTCTAATCCAGCCAATCAAACTTAATTCGGCACGTCTTTCTAGAAAGTTGATCCCTCAAACGATAAATCAATCTAGTCTAGCACGTTTACTGAGAAAACTCCACAAAATGGTAAGTCTCTTCAAACCTATCGACTGAGACGAAACCCGAGTCCTCGAGATGGTAGAACGGTTCACTTCTGGCACTTGCTAGCCCGTCGATGTAGAATGTTTGTTATTTAGCACGTCAATCGGGAAATATCTAAGGCTCCGAGATGATAAGACCATCCAATAACTTTCCAAGATAGGGCAATCTCCGGAATAAACACACATCGTCAGAGTGACGGAAACACTCACAAACATCACAACTGACAAAGTGGCAGAAACACTTACAAATAGGTCGACATTGGGAATTGCTAACAAAACCCCTATGTCACGGGACCAAACACACCTCTTGGCCGTGATACGTTTACCGAAGGATGGGATACCTTTGGAAACCATCTAGGATACCTTTGGAAACCATCTAGTCACACACCGTTAGAGTGACAAAAACACTCAAAACCCGAGTCAAAACCAGTGTCTACTAGCCCATTCCGATAAAAAATAACCAAACTGTCCCTTGGGCCCTTCTGGCACGCTTCTTGAGAAAGTAACTAAGTCCTCAAAGCGGTAAGTCCACCTTTCCAAGATTGTTCCAAAGACAATCTGGCATGTTCAAGTGCCTTCCAGTCGATTTTGGATCAATTTCGAGACCATCCGGTCAAAATAACTATTTTACCCCTAGGCATCCAATCGCCTTCGGGAACCACACCGACTCTAGGTATCAAACCGGTAACCTCCCGAAGATGCTTCTAATAGTATTCTTGACCATCCAGCACCTTTCTGGATCATTCTGAGTCTATTCCAATAAACCTAATGTAAAATGACCGTTTTACCCCTAGTAGGCCGGTTGCCTTTTTCAACCACACCAGCTCTGGGTAACAAACCAACAACCCCTCAAAACACTCTCAATAATGTTTCCAACCTTCAAGCCTTCTCATGGGTCACTCCGGGTCCATTTCGGTATTTCCTAGTCCAATTGACCGTTTTGCTCTTGATAGGCAGGTCACCCTTCTCAACTATTCCGACACTAGTTCTCAAGCCATTTACCTCTAGAATACTCTTGTAGAGGTTCCCGTCCATCCTTGGCCTTTCAGATCATTCCCGAATTTTCTGGAGTCACTTCTAGCAGAATTAAGCCAAAAATTGTATGGTAGTCACTAGGACAGGCGCCCAAATCTTTTGCCTTGTGTCCCAAGGGTCAAAAGATACGTTTCTTACCACCTTAAAACTTGCCTAAGTGGCTGGCGCCACTAATCCAATAAATAGCCTAGCACCACTCTAATGGCACCAAGCTTAAAGAAGCACTGCACCACTGCAACAGGTGCCAGTTCCTATTTCAATTGCCTATAAATACAAACCCTCCCCTGCGTAAAAAGGGTTCGCAAACTTAGTCCAGAAATTCTACCTCTTTGAAAATAGAGCTCGAATTCTCTCAAAACCCTAATTCTCTCAAGCCTCCTCAAACCCTAGCCTCCATACACTCAAGCCCTAACTTCCATACACCCCATACACTCAAATACAAGCCTCCACGCATCCATTGAAGATCAAGTACTGCATCTTTAAAGCTCTCAAATTTCAAGTCAAGTAAAGAAAACAAAGCAATCAAAGCAAGATGAAGGCAAGGTTAGTTTTTTATTCACTTTTATGTATTCCCCCTCTCTCTTCTCTCTCCTAACCTACTTGGGTTTTCTTCTATTTTAATCTCCATCTTTTACCTCCTCTTCTTGTATGCTTGAAATAAGGGACTCCTCGATTCATGCCTAGGAAGGATTGTTGAAGGTCACCATGCTAGGGGCTTTCTTTAAGTTCGACCTAAGATGGTGTGGGTTTGGCCCCCTTGATTAAGTGGTGAAACCTAACCTTGTATATTCACAACCCTATTGCATTGTATTTGTCATACACTACATTCAATATTACATTCAAAGTTGTTTTCAAACTTACATTAAAGTTCTATTTCAAAACTTGCATTTAAAACCTCCTTCTTTCAAACTTATTTTCAAAATAACAATCCTAAGATGATTCTAGTCATTCCATAGTTAATGTCGTTTTAAAAAAGTGATATATTTAATGTGACCATCAAGATCCAAATTTTGGGTTCAAACCCTAAATTGTTTTTATCCAAACCACAATCCTAGGATGATTTTTGTCATTCCATAGTTAGAATTATTTTAGGAAAGTATTACATTCAACGTGATTATTATGGTCCATATTTCAAACCCTAGTTGTTGTCAAAATCACAACCCTATAATGATTTTAATATGTTCATGGTTAGAATCATTTTCGAAAAGTGAGATATTCATAAGACTTGCAAAAGTCCATATTCAAATCTTTTTCCAAATAGTTTTGCAAATCTACTTCCTAAAAACTCTTTTCAAAAACTCTTTATCTTGAAATCCAAGTCAAGCCCTAGGCTCCATGTTTAGGAAACCTTAGTTTTTTCACATAAAATCACGATTTTCTATTTGCCTCAAATCACAACTTTCAAAATCTTTTCCTACATAAAATTATAGATTTTCAAAACTCAACATTTCCAATTTCATGCCAAATCAAATCTTTCAATTTAGGAAACCAAATCAAATCTTTCAATTTTGGAAACCAAATCAAATCTTTCAATTTTGGAAAGAAAATCAAATCATCTACTTTTGGAAATAAAATCCAACATTTAACTTTAGGAAATAGAAATTAAATCTTTTCTAATTCTGATATTTCCTAATTTCAATCTTTCTTAAATTCAGACTTTCAAACCTTTCTTAATTTCGAACTTCCAAATCTTTTTAAATTTCAAATCTTTCTAAATTCAAATCTTTCCAAAATCAACTCTTTCCTAATTAAAAACTTTTCTAGAATGAAACTTTCTTAATTCAAAACTTTCCTAATTCAACACTTCCCTAATTTGGAACTTTCTTAATTTAAAACTTTCCTACAATGGAACCATCCTAATTCAAAACTTTTCTAAAATTCAACTTTCTAAAATCAAACCTTCTTATTTCAAGTGCATGTTTCAACCTTAGATTACATAAGTCTTAAGATGCCTAAACCTTAATTCAACCCTAACTCTAAAGTTAGGAAGCCTTAACTCTTTTTAAAAACTCTTCTTCAAACTCAAGTAAAAACCAAGATAGTTTTCAAATTCCAATTCAAGTCAAGATGATTTCAAAGCTCAACTCAATTTTTCCAAATCAAGTCCAAGTTCAATTTCAAATCAAAGTCAATTTCAAATCAAAGTTTAATTTCAAATCCTTCAATCAAAGTTCAAAATCAAACATGTTCAAGTTAAAATTTCAAAGACCTCAAAGTGTCTATTTTTAATTGGACCCCGAGTCTGAACTACGACTGACCTGATTCCTAACAAAGGGATACGTATGCAACCCTCATGGGTGCGATCACAATCTTTTTTAAATTTCTAATTTCATAACCTTTTTTCAAGTTTTCAATTCCTACAACCTCTTTCAAATTTTGAATCTTCCCTTCAAATCTATTTTCAAAATCAAATTCTTTTCTTACACTTGCATGTTATGTATCATATTAAAGCTCTTTTCAAAATTCTTTTTAAAGTGGATATAATTGGACATTAGATAATCGAAGATTATAAATGAGTGAACCTAGGATGACAAGACATGTTGGTACCACAAGGGCAGGATAGGGTGATAGCTTAGTGCATCTTCTCTATACTTAACCAACCTCTGAACCTAAAATCACTGACTTCGAAAGACCAAAACTGGAGTCATTTTTTAAAAAGGGTCTAAATCTTTTCAAAGGTTGTCAAACAACACGTTTTCTCTCAAAACCCTCTCTTGAGAATGTTTTTTAAAACCTTTTTGAAAATCCTGAGTTTAATCTTTGGATTGTACTTATATTTAGGTGACCTAACTCACCTTAACAAAGTTAAGTGGTGACTCTAAATCTTTTCCAAAAGCTCTTATTCAAATCAATTTCTAATTTAAACCTAGTCGCACTCGTCCTTTTAAGAGGATGAGTTCTAACAAGAGAATACTATGTTTTTCTCACTTATTTTCTCTAGTGTAAAAAATTAGGGCATGACACACCAATGTACTAAAATAGATAAAACCTTTATTTAACTTAATAACAACAAAGTTACTAAAATAAATGGAATATCAATTATCAACTAATTTAGAAACTGAAATCAAATTACTTTTAATAGAAGGTACATACAGAGAGTCTTTGAATAATCAAATCTTATATCTACCAAAAGAAATATTAATATCTCCTACTGCAACTGCTGACACTCTCGTGCTATCTCCCATAAAGAAGTAAATCTCTCCATCACTAAGTTGGTGGGTTTGGTGGAATCCCTACAAAGAATTGCATATATGATTAATGGCTCCTGTATATACACACCATGTACTAGCAGATAACATCACTAAATATGTTTCAACTACTAGTAAATGAGATTTACCTTTGTTCTATTTGTCTAGATAAACCGAACATTGCAACTTTCAGTGCCCCGACTGCTTATAGACGAAGCACTTGCCCTTTGACTTTTTCACTCCTCCTTGAGGCCCATTGAGGTGCCTGAGGAACTAGTTTATGTTTTTTAACCTTTTTCTGCTTCTTCTGGCTTTTTGGTTTAGAAGTAGAACCTTTCTTAGTAACAAGAGCAACAACTGGCTTCTTGATGAGGCCCTCAGCTGCTTGAAGCGCTTCAATAAGCTCTGCCATTAAATAAGAAAACTTATTCATGTTGTAGATCATGCATAACTGCTTAAAGGAATCAGGCAGCGACTGGAGAATGATATCAACTTCGGTTTTTCCATCAATTTTAGCTCCAAGGATCTCTAACTCATTCAAAAGACTCATCATCTTCAGAACACAATCCCTTACCAGGGTCCCTTCAACCATAGTCGTGTTCATTAGGTCTCTCATGGCAACTAGTGTAATACCCATAATTTTCTTTGACTGCATTACCCCTAGCGGGACTGAATAAGACATGATCATAGGGCCATAAGTCTAAAGTAAGGCCTTCCCGAGCCCAACCCTATCCGTATGTTGAAACTCGATTCCCCAGAACAGGTTCGAAGCTTCTCACCCGACAATTCGCACCAAATGACACCCTAACTTTAATCGGAGCTTTCTCTCTCGTTTTTTGATGGATTTCGGCAAATTAGATGTCTAAAATTATTAAATTTTTGAGCCCGACCCCTTCCTAGTTCCAGAACTCCATTCTGTAGAGTGTTGGTTCCCCGAAAAGCCCCCACAAGCCACTGCACCTGGAAATTTGCACCCGAATTCCCCGTAACTTCGATTTGAGTTTTCTTGCTCACCTGGTGTCGGAATTGTATGAAATTCGGGCCTAAACTAATTAATTTTTTGAGAGCCTTCTACTTACGATATTGGATCGTGCATTTGATGAAAAGTTGGAGCCTTGAACTTAGTCGCTTCGAACTAGGAAACTCCTTCCCATTTTACAAAATTACCCCCACCCCACCAACTTGCATGCCGGTTCTTTATTTATGGCATGTGCAACACATGCAACACATATGAATGTGACTATATATACGCATGCATGCATGCGTATATACATACCTATACAGCTGTCTGCTATAGATAGAATGCAGCTAAGATTAAAATTCTAAAATGCACACACACACATACGTATCACTAAACCTGAAGTCATCTAATCCATATTGCCTTACAGAACCGCCCTTAGCAACCAATAAGGACTAAGAATAAGAAGGAGAGAGAGAGAGATGTTGAGCGAGTAGAAGAGAAAGAAAGAGACGGGGAGAGAGTAGAATTGTACAGAGAGAGTGAGAGAGTTCGTTCACCCCTGTTACACATACCCACGACTCCTATAAATGCACACACGTCCCTTTCCCTCATTCTGGTGGTGCAAAAGAAGTTGAGAGGAAGAGTTGTAGAGAGAGAAAGAGAGAGAGACCGAGAGAGATGTAAGCACCCCATTTTTGACCGCTCGGCAGTCTACAGTCTGTCCAGACTTGATTTCAAGTCAATATGGACATATTATAGAATTTTGGTCCTAATCTAGTCTATCCATCGCTTCGCGGGCCCACCAGGCCCAAATAGAGACAAAATGACCAAAATGCCCTTGTGGGCGTTATTCGGTCCAATCCCACAGGCACGTCTTCCCGAAGACGGTAAGTCCCATTTTCAATTCCAAATTAGGCGCATCTTTCCGAAGACGGTAAGTCCCCTTTCCAACTCCAAATTAGGCACGTCTTTTCGAAGACGATAAGTCCCCTTTCTAATTCCAAATCAGGCGTATCTTTTCGAAGACGGTAAGTCTCCTTTCCTATTCCCACAAGCATGTCTTTTCGAAGATGGAACGTCCCCTTTTCAATCCCGTAGGCACGTCTTCCCAAAGACGATAAGTCCCCTTTTCTAGTCCAATTTCAATGACTGTCTTAAGAAAGTTGATTCCTCGAGACAGTAAGTCTATCTTATCCGGCGCATTTTTCGAAGAAAGTTTTTCAGAACGGTAAGTCCTTTCAAACCTGTCGACCGGGACAAGACCCCAAGTCCTCGAGATGGTAGAACGGTCCACCTTTGGCGCTAGCTAGCCCGACAATACAAAAATGTCCATTTCGGCACGCCTTCCGAGAACGTTGACTTCTCAAGCGCTAAGTTCCTTTAGCAGCTTCCCGAGATCAGGTAGTCTCGGAAATGATCGCGAACAGTCAAGGTAGCGGAAGTACTCGCAAACATCGCAACCATCAGAGTAGCGGAAATACTCACAAATAAGTCGATATAGGGAATTGCCAACAAACCCCTGTATCACAGGACTGCCGTCAGACTGGCGGAAACACTCAAAACCAAGGTCAACACCGGTGCCTGCTGGCCCACTTCGGTGAAAAATGACCAAACTGCCCTTAGGGCCATTTTGTGGCACGTTTCTCGATAAAATACCTAAGTCCTCAGAACGGTATGTCCACCCTTCCAAGATTGTCTTAAAAGAAATCTGGCACGATTAGGTGCCTTTTAGTCAATTTCATGCCAATTTCGAGACTTTCCAGTCAAGATGACAATTTTGTCCCTAGGCATCCGAACACCCCAGGAACCTAGCTCTAGGCATCAAATTAGTAATCTCCCGAGAATGCTTCTTATAGTATTCCAGACCTTCCTTTATCTTTTTGGATCATTCCGAGTCAGTTCTGGTAAACCCGGTGCGAAATGACCGTTTTGCCCCTAGTGGGTCGGTCGCCTTTTCTGACCACACCGGCTCTGGGTATCAAATCGGTAACCTTTGGGAACATTATTTAGAATGTTCCCAAACCTCGAGTCTTCTTTCGGGACATTCTGAATCTGTCTCGATAGCTTTCCTACCTGATTGACCGTTTTGCCCCTAATGGCCCAATCAACCTTTCCGACAATTTTTGTCATCCTTTTTCAGGTCAAATACCTCTGGGATCTTGTTCTAAGGGTTCCTACCCTTTTCCGGCCTTCCAGGCCATTCCCAGTCCCTTAAATCCTTCCCGAACCTTCCGGACTCACTCCTAGTAAAGCCAGGCTAAAAATTGCATAGTCGCCACTAGTACAAGCACCCAAATCTTCTCGAGATACGTTGTTTGCCGACCTTAAAACTTGCCAAACTGGCTGGCGCCACTAGTAGTGTTAACAATGTAAACTTTGGCCTGGCGCCACTGCAACAGGCGCCAAGTCATTCCTTTGTTTATAAATACAGAGCCTCCTCTAGCGTGAAAGAGGTCCGCAAACTCAGTCTGAAAACCTTACTTTTCGATATACAGAGTTCGTAGCCTCCCTAAACCCTAGCTTCTTTAGGTTTTCCAAACCTTAGCCTCCATACACAAATCCTAGCCTCATATACACTCATACACTCTCATATACTTATACACTAGCCTCCAACCCTCCATTGAAGACTTGGATTCCTGCAACTACGAAGCTTTGAAGATCGAAAACAAACTCTTGAAGACTAAAGTGAAGACCAAAGCAAGATAAGTAAAGCAAAGTGCGCAAAGCTAAGTAAAATAAAGAAGACACAAGGTAGGCTTCTTATTTACGTTTACACATCTTCCCCCCTCTCTTCTCCCTCTAAACCCACTTGAGTTTTCTTCTATTTTAATCCCCATCTTCTTCCCCCCCCCCCCCTCTTGCATGCTTGAAACAAGGGACTTTCCAGTCCATGTGTAGGATTAGGCTATTGGAAGGTCACCGTGTCGGGGGCTTTCTTTTAGTCTAACCGGAGACCACGTGGGTTTGGCCCCCTTGATTATGTGGTGAAGCCTTTAACCTTGTATGTTCACAACCCTCTTTGCATTGTGCATATCATAATCTTGCATTCTTCCAAAATTCATTTTCAAACTCGTTTTCAAAGCTTGCATTAACATCTTTTCAAACTTGCATCAAAATTTTCTTTTTCAAAAATTATTTTCAAAATCACAATCCTAGGGTGATTCTAGCCTTTTCATGGCAAGGGTTGCTTTAGAAAAGTGTTACATTTAAAGTGACCAATACGGTCCATATTTTCAAATCCTCGTTGTTTTCAAAACCCATTATCTTAAAGTGGTTCTAATCTTCTTATAGTTAGAATCATTTTAGGAAAGTGAGATATTTTATATCCTTTCTAAAAATCTCTTTTCAAATATTTCTTTCTAAAAATCTTTTTTCCCAATATACTTTCTAAAAAACTCTCTCCAATCTCCTTTCCAAAATTGTTTTCAAAAGCTCCCTCCAAAAATCTATTTTTTAAAAACTCATTTTCAACTCCTTTCCAAAACACTCTCTTCAAAATTCCTTTCCTAAAAACACTCCCTAGGTTTCCTTCTTAGAAAACTCTCTCCCTAAATCTCTTTCCTAAAAACTCTTTCCTAAAAGCTTCTTCCACAGTCTTCTTTCTAAAACTCCTCTCAAATTCACTTTCTAAAAACTCTTTCCTAAAAACTTCTCCCAAAGTCTTCTTTCTAAAACTCCTCTCAAATTCACTTTCTAAAAACTCCTCTCTAAAAGCTCCTTCCAAAATCTTCCTTCTAGAAACTCCTCTCTAGGATTTCCTTCCAAAAATATCCCTTTCTTAAAACTCACTTTCCAAAAACCTCTTTTCTTAGTGTCCAAGTTAAGCCCTAGAGCCAACAATTAGGAAACCCTAGTTTTTCTTCCCAAAAACATGATTTTCAACCTTGCCTTAAAACCTAGGTTTCCAAAATCTCTTATTTTCTACATCAAAACTATATATATATATATTTCCAAAACCTCTTCTCTATGTCAAAACTATAGTCTTCTAAATCTAGAGTTTCTAAAGTTTTACCTTTCAAATCCGTACCAAATCCAATCTTCCCTTTAGGAAACCAAATCTAATCTTCCCTTTAGGAAACCAAATCTAATCTTCCCTTTAAAAAACAAAATCCAATCTTCCCATTTAGGAAACTAGATCTTATCCTTCGTTTTTGGAAACAAAATCAAAACACTTCTTCTTAGGAATAAACTCCAAATCTTTCCTAATCCAAATCCTTCCTAATCTCATACTTTCGTAAATCATAAGTTTCCTGAACCTAAACTTTTAAATCTTTCCTTAAACTTTAAGCTTCCAGACCTTTCCTAATTCAACCATTTTTCCATCCCTTTTCAAATCTTAACTTTCCAAATCTAACTTTTCAAATCTTTCTAAACTTCCAAACTTTCTAAATTCCAAACTTTTCAATTCCAAAACTTTCTTAAAATAGAAACTTTCCTAATTCAAAATATTTCCTAAATTGAAATTTTCCTAAATCTAAATCTTTCCTAAACCAAAACTTTCCTAAAATGAAACTTTCTTAATTCGAACATTTCCTAATTTCAACTTTCCTAATATTCCAAGTCCAACATTTGAGTCAAATCTTTCTGAATCTCAAGTCCTTCCTAAAACCTTTCTTTCCTAAGTCCAGGTTTTCTAAAATCAAGCTTTCCAAAATCAAATCTTTTCAAATCATCTAATCAAAATCTCTTTCTTCCAACCATACCTTCTATTTCCTATCAGACTCTTGTCCAAACTACGACTGACTTAATTCCTCCAAAAGGATACGTAGGCAACCCTCATGAGTGTGGTCACAACATTTTTAAATTTTCAATTCCACAATCTTTTTCAAACTTCTATTTCCATAAATCTTTTCAAATTTCCAATTCCATAATCTATTTCAGTTTCCAATTCCAAAAGTCATTTTTCAAATCTCTATTTCTAATTTCTAAAACTTTTCAATTTCAAATCCATCTTTTCCAATCTATTTCCAAATCTAATTTACAACTCTCTCTCTCTTGCAATTACATATCATGCATCATGTCAATTTCTTTTTCAAAAGTTCTTTCTAAAGTGGATAAGATTGGACATTTGTTAGTTGAAGGCTCTCATAGGTGAATTTAGGGTGAATAGACATGTAGGTACTGCAAGGGCGGGGTAAAGTGATGGCTTAGTGCGTCTTCCCTACACGTAACCAACCTCCAAACCTAAGATCACTTTTTTTATGACCAAAACAGAGTTATTTTTCTAAAAAGGGATTAAATGTTTTCTAAAGTTTTCCAAACCTGTTTTCTTAAAAACCCTGTCTTGAGGAAGTATTTTCAAAATCGTTTTCCAAAAACCCTAAGTGTAGCTTTCGGATTATGCCTAGTTTTTAGGTGACCTAACTCACCTTAATCAAGTTAGGTGGCGACTCCAAATGTTTTCCAAAAGCCCTTTATTCAAATTAATTTTCAATTCAAACCTAGTCACACTCATTCTTTTAAGAGGATGAGTTCTAACGAGAGAGTACAGTATTTTTCCCACTTGTGGGTGTATTCCTCGAATGTAAAAAATCTGGGCGCGACAGCTGGCGACTCCACTGGGGATACTTAGATGGTTAGGCCGTAGTCATGTCTCTTTACCCTTCACCCATGTAGAGTCTTCAATTAACTTGTTCAATCCTATTGATTTTAAATTTTCAAAACCAAATTTTCAAAATTGTTTTCAAAAAAGAAAAAAAAACATGCATTTATTTATATTATCTTGTATTAAGTTTGTCATCCACATACTAACTCTTGCATCTTTGTTTTGTAGGTGCACTTTTTGTTTAAGTTTTATTAACTGTCATGCATGAATGTGATGAACAGGATGAATAGGAGTTATTGGGCTCTTTCCTACGCTTTCAAAAATCACACACACACTGCACGTGCACTTGCATTCTGCATACTTGCATTTTTATCCTGATATGACCCTTCTAGTTAGAAAGGGGGAACGGTATATTGGTTGTGGGCAAGATGTTGTGCCAGTTCTTCGCCTACGGCCTCTTGATGGTTCCCTTGCTCAAATCACCAACCGATCAAGGCACCACCTCAGGGAGTGGGCCTAGGTTTGAAGATCCGGAGACTGAGCCTTTTTAGGATGCATTAGTCAACCCTTAATCTCATGCTCATATAGACACCTTGCATAGCCGAACCGCTACCGAATTTAAGACACGCGCACCGTTTTCCAAAACCATGGAGGAAAGGGCGACTGCTCTTACTTTCATTTATACCTACTTATTCCTGTTGTTATAATGACTGTATTCTTACTGTTATAATGTCTATCTAATTGCTCATACATGGAAATGTACTTCAACTATATTTCTCTCTCATTATACTCTATGCATCCATTTTCATACATCCCGTATCCCATATCAAGACAAGAATTCCAAGTAACTCAAGTCACTGTATTCTCATGCATATGATCAACCTAAAGAGAGTGACACCTAGTTCACTCTCCCTTGCATTAAACCTATCCAAACCCTAAGGGTTTCCATGTAACCCTAAGGATTCATGACATGCGTATCAATTCATTCCATAAGAGCGGCCCCAATCCCTTTATGCTCACGAAGATAGGGTTGCCAAGAAGACAAAGGGCAATCAGTCAACAAGGTTTCTCAGCGACTTCATCTACACCAAATCCAAATAAGGTGAATCCGAAGACTTAAGAGTAGTTTAGGACTTCTTCTGTAAAACTAGATAGGTGTAACCCCAAGGAAAAATGTTCCCCCTTCCCATGTTAAAATTTATTTCAATTCTTTTGTATCTTAAACCTAAAGCTCAATGTACTTCTTTATTTTTTTTGCGAATGAATGGATGGATGATTGTATGAATGGATGAAGGTTCCTACTCGATAGTAAGGTATTTGCATACAGTGGCAAACCCCCCTATCTCCAAAAGTGAGCAAGCACGTCATGTTTAGTTTCTCTCTCAAGTAGGGGCACCCCTAGGACATGTGTTGCATAAAAATTTTCAAGTCAAGGCACTAACTTCTCTTTTTTTTCTTGTCTTCTGTCCTTCCCCTCCTCATCTCCAAGCACCAAGAGAACTGAAGGCAAAAGCAAGACAAGAAGGGGGTTTTTCTAAACCATTTATTTATTGTCATCATATTACTCACACGTTCACTTCTATTATGCTCATGCATTCATATCCGTTCTGAGACAAGAGTTTCATGAAACTCAAGTCATTTCATTCTCATGCGTTCAATCAGTCGTAGAGAGAAAGAAGCAATCTAATCTCATATTAATTGAACCTACCAAAACTCCTAAGGGTTCTTTAACCCTAAGCATTCATGGCATACATAGAACCATATCTCGAGAGAGGTCCAAATCTCTCTCAGTCGATGGAGGTGGGACTGCCCAAATAAAGAAATATCAACTGGCCCATGCCAAAGAGGTATTGTATTGCATAAGGGGCAAAACCCTACCTCCAAAATGGACTCAGCATCATACCTAGATTCCCTCAAAGAAGGGACCTCCATAGGACACGCATCGCATAAAACCTCCAACTCCACATGTTGACTACATTTTGTTTTCCTTTTTCAGGTCAAAGAGCACAACTGAACTCATGGAAACCCCTCTAGTATCATGCCAAATTCAAACTCATGCAAGGATAAGCCCAACTATTGAATGAGACTGAACCTACAAGAAGGAATAAGAAGAATTAACCATCCATCTGCAAGACATTACCTCTATGCAACTACCCTCGCGCCATGCCAAGACAATCACTATCCATGCAGAAGAGGACATCACCATTTGCGAAGTCTTGTCAGACCCGTGCATTGTAACAACACATCCTCTAATTTCCAAATGCATGACAAATGTCGTGAACTCGCCCTCCATTGATACACCCGATGAATGAAGCACTAAGAGGTTGATATAGTCCCAAAACCCTATTAAGGGTTCTCACCAAAAGACCCACAAGAAAATGGAGGTTTTCATAAAATTCGTCTATTTCCTTTTTGTCTGTCTATTTTCTTGCATGTCTTATTTAAATAAACACACATGTCATGCATTCATGATTTGAAATGAAAAAGATGAAGTTTTCGGTTTATCCCCTTTGTCTGATACTCTCGTGGATGATTGCTGCATTTAAGAATTTTTCCCCATTTGGTAAATGACTCAATTTAAATGATGGGATAGCATGGGCAACCCATTTAAATGGGGTTAAAACCTTCGAGAGACAAAGAGAAAATGACAAATAGGAGGAAGACAATCTCAACAAAGAGGTGCGAATTTTATTAAAAATGCGACACTTGCATGATATCTTAGCTAGGCGATGGGTAGCCAAGTTCTCAAAATGATGAGAAGCCATTGTTCTATTTATTTCAAATAAACACTACCTTTTGCTCAACCCACTAGAGCCGTACATAATTTCTTTTCAGATATCCTCAAACCAAGAACCATACCCCACATTGGGGTAAGCATGAAATAGTTGATTTGATAGAACATGTAAGAGTTCACTGACAGAAACACATCATCCCTATGAATATTGTCTAAATTTTGTACTAAGGCTTTATGGACTAAGCAATTCAATTTGAAATGATTAGAGGCCCTCAATTTTACTACCATACATAAAACTATCCCTTTGGTTAACCCGCTAGTGCCTCGTAGGAAGCGAAAGATTTTTTGTCAACCTCGATCCAAAACCATCCCCCTACACTGGGGCAGACAGGCAGCAGAAGATCTGGCAGAGAATGTCATCAACCATTAAGCTGAAGTAACGTCAAGGCTTTATGGATCAAGCAATCTTGTTCAAAATGAAGAGTGGCCCTCATTTCATTTCTCATACAGTTAAAAGTAACCTTTGTCAAACTTGTTGAGCCAGGTACCTTTTTTCTAGAAAGAAACCTAACCTAGGGATCACCACCCACAATGGATTAAATTGAAATACTAAGGAAAGGAACTGAGAAAAAGAAGTTGTGAAAATGTTCGTCTCACAGAAAGCAAAAAGAAATGGAAGAAACAAAAAAGCAAAGAGAAGAAGCTACCACGCGGCAAGTCAAAAGGGGAAAAAAAAAAAAGAAGAAAAGAAATGAAGGGGCAACTCCGTTAGAAGGTCAAGCATCAAACTACAAGAAGGGTGAACTCCTTGGAGAATATATGGTTATCCAAAGGTGATCCTAGGTAACAAAGAAGCCTAGTAGAAGCAATAGGTTTGAGCCTTTACCCTTTCTTGTAAAAACCCAAAACCGTGGCCTACATTACGACCATGTTAAAGTCCTCTCCGATTGGAAAAAGATTGCTTGATCTAACTGAGCCAGACGTGTTGTTGAAGCTATAGGAGGATATCAAGGGATGAAACCCCGCTGGAAGACCAACCAAGGATGGTGTGGATCTAAACCCTACTCAAAACAATATTAAACTTGAGCCTGCGTATCCTTTTCATTCATAAACCCTTTAACCTAGCCTGCATTACAGTCCAAATTAAAGTCCTCTCTGATTAAAGAAAATTACTTAGTCCAAATAAGTTTGAACAATACCAAGACAAGGAGGAGGAGAAAGGAGAACTAGAAAGGAAAGCAGGGGCAATCTGAAGGGAGAACTAGAAAAGAATGCAGGGGCAATCTAATGTTTGAAAGTGTGCTGTGATGGTTCTGGTTCAAACAACCCACTAAAAAAGAATCTTTGAGCCTAAATATTCCTTCGTTTCTTACACCCTCTAAACTCAGCCTGCATTACGGTCCTAAAAGAAATCTTCTCAGATTGAAGGCCTAGCTGTTTATTGCTCTACAAAGGGCATGCAAGTTGTCGCTCGAGCCATGGTGACATTTTGGAGATCTGAGAAAACCAAGTGAGATTAGAAAAACCCTAAACAGTAACCTTGTAGAAAATAGTGATAGAATAGCAAACCAAAAGGTCAAGATCCCTGGAGAATGGTGAAAATGCTATCACACGCCGATGAGAATGGGACAAAACTAAATGGGGCAGAATCCTAAGATTATGGGCCCTAGGGCAATCCTGGGACATTCTTTGTAAATAGCTTATATACATATATTACTAATGCATCCCTGGCATGTATAATCTGTATATCCATTTAAATTTATGTGTAGTTTGTATCTATTCATGCATTCATCAAAAAGCATGGCGTGCATTCAATTTCATTCCTGTATGTGCATTCATCCAAAAGTAAAACATGCATTAAATTCCATTCCTGTATGAACCTGTGCATTCATAAAAACTATATACATAAAAAAAAAAGAGTAAGGCATGCAAAATAAGTCATACATCTAATTCCGTGTGCATTTCTAAAAAATAAAAAAAAAAGTATAATATGCATAAATAATCTATTTTTGTACAAAAACTAATTTTATGTCTTTCTCTTTCTCTCAAATTAGAAACAGGGAACAAGGTAAAACACAAAAAAGAACTAAAGTCACCTCTCAAACATCTTTAGTACCAGCACTCACCTCAGAAAGCTCAAATTTCCATGGTCGACAAGAAGTAAAGAACAAGGCAATGGCCCACCCTCGACCTCCCTAATCAAAGGACTTCTGACTTGAGAAACCATGAATCAACAAATCTGGGAGCGAGGGGCAAAAATATATCGCTCCCCATCATCATCAGAGGAGGAATCAGCTAGGCAAGGATCAACTGGCTCGCCAACTGCAAGAGGAGCACTCAAAGAAGTACCAGCAGCAAAAGATCCAAGCCGACCTCGCTTGTAGTCTACACACCTGGCCAGAAGCATATCCCTCTCTTGGGTAAGGGACTCCACAGCCTCCCGTAAAGGTGGACTATTCGTCGCACCATCCTTCGGGGGAGTGGAACGGTCTAGAGCGCCTTATGGTCACCTACATCCCCTCGAGATACTCAAAGGTAGGCGATCATGTGTCGATCTGGCCACTGCTAGCTACATCTCCAAATAAGCTACTTCAGCGTCCCCCACTCTCAACCGGTCATGCAATATCCGTATCAGTCGGCGGTTTTCCTACCTATGATGACGACCATGAACAATCATAGCTGTCAAGAAGTCGGTGTACCCTACGGGAGGTAAAGGAGTCTCAATGAAAAGATCCCTAAGCCTGTTAGGACCTATCACATAGCACTGAAGCCAATAGTGATAAGTCTTAGTCTCAAGGGGCATGACAGAGAATAGACCGTCATCATCTACATGAGGAAGCAAAAATCTTCATGTATCCATAACTCTCTCTACCAGCGCTCTCGGGATCGATGCCTCAAAAACAAGAGTGAACTCAACTGCAGATGCCGAATAAGGGATATCCTAACTCCTACCAAGCTATCATAGAACCCGAATCCCAAAGAAAGGGGCAATGCCCCGCAGGCTTGCTAAGGGCACGAAGGCCCTCTCGGAAGGCCGAACTCTCAAGCAATACCTACCAATCAATCATGAATACCACCTGACCGTGCCTGGCCTCATGCTCCGGAGGTAGTCAGCCCAGGCTACAGCGGTCCGTGGAAACCTCCCCTCATCTGCCATGACTCTCTGAGATCTCGCCAGGGAATGTATATGGTCAAGCTCGGGATACCATGTATGCTGGAATAAAGGAGTAACAAACAAGTGCCCAATCGCCCAAAGCTAGAAGAGAGCAACGCATCCTCGGAAATGAGCATCAACAGTCTGCTGGAATCTCGTAAGATTCACAAAGGTCTCCTCTACAATCATGGGAGCATAGGAATGCCCCTTACGAATCAGGGCCAACAGTGCACATAGTCGACAGTCAACTAAATCGTCTCCTCGTGGGAACACCAAATAGTTTAGAAGAAGCAGGGCCAAAGCAACCATACGGGAAATAGACTAATCCTAAGAAGTGTGCCAATCACCTAAGTGGGCTCGCATACGCGAGGGGAACTCAAAGCGAGAAAAAAGGAACTCTGCTGGAACGTAAGGAAACTGGGACAAAGAAGAAGATGAAAGAACTACGCATCTGAGTCCAAGCTGGGACGAGACCACTGTAATACAACCATCCGGGAAGATGGGTCCTACAATGTTGGCAGAATCATCTCGAAAACCAAGAAGAAATCTATACTCGTGAGGGGTAGGGGTAAGCTCGCACTTCCCAAAGCGAAAAAGAGATAAGCCAGGCTGCAAAAAGGGAGTCACTGCCTCCATGAACCCGAGAATAAGTTACACTGATAGGAGTGAAGCCACCCGACCAAAGGACTAGCGAAAGATATCCTGCTCATCTAGAGGGTAACTGTCATGCCAAGCACTCAGTCGACTCAAAATCATGTCTGCCATCCTGAAAAGGTAAGCCAAGGTAAGAGGTGTTAATATACGGTACATGCAGATAAACAATAAAAACAAACAAAAAATAATAATAATAAAAAGATTTCAAACGATAAGTCAAAACAAATTTCCTACACCTTTTGATTTTCCAACTTCAAGTCAAATCTCAAGGGTTTTCTGTCTTTTTCCTTCAAAAAGATTTTATTTCTAAACATTTTACAACTCTTTCCCTGATTTCTAAAAATTTCGATAGCGTTTCATTTAAAAATGGCTCCTATAACACCCATGGCATCAACACAAAACACAAACTGTGCACTTCACAACGTTACAATCACATGACATCAGCACCCCCGCACACTTTTTAATTTTTTAAAATTTTCAAAACACACGTTTTATTTTTTCAATAAATCAATGGTTTTCAAAAATGTCCTCAAATTCCTCAAAATCGTTTCAAATGTTTTCTAAAATTTCCTACATTTTTCTAAATTTTAAATTCCATCAATTTCTTAAGTTTTCTTAAAGTATTTTTTTATTTTTCAAAAAATCAAAAATTCACCGAGTTTTCAAAAAATCACAAAATTTCACACAATTGTTAAACACATTTTTCTAAGGCACGCAATACAAAAATCTGGCCCAAAAACTTAACACACATGCATGTAGGAACAAACCCCCAATTCCTGCAAAAAACCCTCTTCACATAATCACGTAAAATCACTCAAATTCAGTTCAACAAGCACCACAATGCAAAAATAACATCACCATAATGTTTAAAACATATCAAAACATCAATTTTCACTATTCACATGACTTGAACGGAGATCTACACATTAAAATCAACATAAACTCAAAAACTCACCTTTCGAAATTATCTGGCAAAATCTTCTCTTCTGGCGACTGGTCTACTTCCGGCAATCCCCTGTGATCCCTAAGAAGTGCTTATTCGAATGTCCAGGTCGATTCCCTCATAAACACTCTTGATTTTTCACAAACTCTTCACATTCCTATAAGTGTCTGTAAGCACCCCATTTTTGGCCGCTCGGCAGTCTACACTCCGTCCAGACTTGTTTTCAAGTCATTGTGGGCATATTCCAATCGAAACCAATTCTCTAGGTCCAAATTCCTTCTCTCCATCGCTTCACGGGCCTGTCGGGCCCAAATAGAGGCAAAATAACCAAAATGCCCTTAGGGGCATTGTCCTTTCCAAAATCTTTTCAATCCCACTCTGGAGACAGTTTATTCCTGGAGATGGTTCCAATCCAGGCGCGTTTCTTCGGAGACTGTAAGACCCCTTTCCAATCCCACTCTCGAGACAGTTTATTCCTCGAGACCATTCCAATCCAGGCACGTCTCTTTGGAGACAGTAAGACCCCTTTCCAAACCCACTCTCGAGACAGTTTATTCCTCGAGACGGTTCCAATCCAGGCGCGTCTCTTCGGAGACGGTAAGACTCCTTTCCAATCCCACTCTCGAGACAGTTTATTCCTCGAGACGGTTCCAATCCAGGCACGTCTCTTTCGAGACGGTAAGACCCCTTTCCAAACCCACTCTCGAGACAGTTTATTCCTCGAGACGGTTCCAATCCAGGCACATCTCTTCGGAGATGGTAAGACCCCTTCCAGTCCCACTCTCGAGACAGTTTATTCCTCGAGATGGTCCGAGTAGCAAAACTACTCACAAAATCGTTAAAGTAGCGGAAATACTCACAAATTATCAACCCCGTTCGAGTAGCGGAAATACTCACACCGTTAGAGTGGCGAAAACAATCAAAACCCAGGTCAACACCAGTGTCTGTTAGCCCACTTTGGTGAAAAATGTCCAAATTGTCCTATGGACATTTTCCGAGACTTTCTGGTCAAGATGACCATTTTGCCCCTAGGCATCTGAACGCCCCGGGAACCACACCGGCTCTGGGTATCAAACTGGGAATGTGCTGAGAATACTTTTTATAGTATTCTTAATCTTCCTTTACCTTTCCAGATCATTCCGAGTTAGTTTCGGCCAACCCGGTACAAAATGACCGTTTTGCCCCTAGAGGGCTGGTCTCCTTCTTCGACCACACCGGCTCTGGGTATCAAACCGGTAACCTCCTGAGACTACTTTTTATAGTAATATCAACTCCTCTTTACCTTTCCGGATCATTCCGAGTCAATTCCGGCCAACCCGGCATAAAATGACCGTTTTGTCCTCTAGAAGGCCGGTCTCCTTTTTTGACCACACCAGCTCTGGGTATCAAACCGGTAACGTCCTGAGACTACTTTTTATAGTAATCTCAGCTCCCCTTTACCTTTTCGGATCATTCCGAGTCAGTCCCGGCAAACCCGGTACAAAATGACCGTTTTGCCCCTGGTGGGCCAGTCTCCTTTTACGACCACGCCGGCTCTGGGAATCAAACCGGAAACCTCTGGGAACATTCTAAATAATGTTTCCAGATCCCAAGTCTTCTCCTGGGACAGTCCGAGTTTGTCTCGGCAGTTTTTCGGTCTGATTTACCGTTTTGCCCCTAAGGGCTCGGTCAACCTTTTCGACCCATTTTGTCCTCGCTTTTCAAGTCAAATACCTTCAGGACACTATTTTAATTGTTCCTGCTCCTTTTTGACCTTCCGGGTCATTCCCGGCTCCCTCAAATCATTCCCGAACTTTCCGGAGTCACTCCTAGTGAAGCCAGGCTAAAAATTGCATGGTAGTCACTAGTACAGGCGCCCAAATCTAGTCAAAGATACGTTGTTTGCCGACTTATAAAGTTTCCTAAGTGGCTGGCGCCACTAGAAGTGGCGCCAAGCCAAAAATTGGCCTGGCGCCATTCCTAGTGGCGCCAAGAGTAATTTTGCCCTGACGCCACTGCAACAGGCGCCAGGTTTGTCCAACTTCTATAAATACAGAGCCTCATTCAACGTGAAAGGAGTCTGCAAACTTAACCTAAGAGTCCTATATTTCGATATACAGAGCTCGAGCACCTCCAAAAACCCTAGTTTCCTTAGGTTCTCCAAACCCTAGCCACCCTACACTAAACCCTAGCCTCCTATACACTCATACACACCCCCATACACTCATACCCTAGCCTTCAACCATCCTTTGAAGACTAGAAGAGCTGCCATCTAAAGCTTGAAAACAACCCTTGAAGGTTGAAAAAGAAGATCAAGACAAAGACTGAAGATTGAAGACAAGCAAGGCGCGCAAAATAAAGAAGACATACGGTAGGTTTTCTATTTAAATTTCCGCACTTCCCCCCTCTCTCTTCTCTCTCCTAACCCACTTGGGTTTTCTCTATTTTAATCCCCCATCTCTTTCCCCCCCTTTCTTTGCATGCTTGAAACAAGGAGATTCCCGGTCCATGTGTAGGATTGGGCTATTGGAGAGTCACTGTGTCGGGGGCTTTCTTCTAGTCTAACCAAAGACCGCGTGGGTCCGGCCCCCTTGATTATGTGATGAAGCCTTAACCTTGTATGTTCACAACCCCAAATTGCATTGTGCATATCATAATCTGGCATCTTCCAAAATTCGTGTTCAAACTCGTTTTCAAAATCATTTTCAAACTTGTTTTCAAAATTGCATCAAAATCTCTTTTTCAAAAACTTATTTCCAAAATCACAATCCTAGGGTGATTCTAGCCTTTCCATGGCTAGGGTTGCTTTAGGAAAGTGTTACATTTAAAGTGACCAATATGGTCCATATTTTCAAAATCTTATTGATTTTCAAAACCGCTTTCCTAAAAGTGGTTCTAGCCCCCTTATGGTTAGAATTGCTTTAGGAAAGTGAGACATTTTCATACTTTCCAAAAAAACTCTCTCTTCAAAGATCTCTTCCTAAAAATTTCTTTTTCAACATACTTTCCTAAAACTCTCCTCTTCAAAATTGTTTCCAAAAACTCCCTCAAAAAATCTTTCCAAAAACTATCTTTCCAAAATTTTCTTCTAGAAACTCTCCTCTAGGATTTTCCTTCCAAAATCTTCGTTTCCAAAAACACACTTTCCAAAAACTCCTCTTCTTTAAAATCTCTTTCCAAAAACTCTCTTCAAATTTACTTCTCAAAAACTCTTCCCTCTAGAAACTCCTCCCTAGGATTCCCTTCAAGAAAACTTTCGTTTCCAAAAATGCACTTTCCAAAAACTCTTTCCTTAGAGCCCAAGTCAACCCTAGAACCCGCAATTAGGAAACCCTAATTTTCTTCCCAAAAACATGGTTTTCAAACTTTGCCCTAAACCTTGGTTTCCAAAACCTCTTGTTTTCTACATCAAAACTATACATGTTTCCAAAACCTATTTTCTACGTTAAAATTCTACACTTTCAAAACTAGGGTTTCTAGAATCTCCCTTTCCAAATCCTTGCCAAATCCTATCTTCCCTTTAGGAAACCAAATCAAATCTCTCGTTTAGGAAACTAGATCCCGTCCTCCATTTTTGGAAACAAAATCAAATCTTTTCTTTTAGAAACCCAAATCCAATCCTTTCAAAATCCAAATCTTTCCTAATTCAAATCCTTCCTAATCCTCCACTTTCCTAAATCTTAAGTTTCCAAAACTTGAACATAAAAATCTTTCCTAATTCAACCCTTTCCTAATTCTACCCTCCTTTCAAATCTTAACTTGTCAAACCTAAGTTTCAAACTCATCCTAAACTCAAACCTTTCCTAATTTCAAGATTTCCTAAAACCCTAAAACTTTCTAAATCTTAAACTTTCTAAATTTCAAATCTTTCTAAATTCTAAACTTTCCAAAACTTCAAAATCTTTTCAAATCTAGAACTTTTCTAAAGTCAAAACTTTCTAAATTCAAGACTTTCTTAAGTTGAAACATTTCTTAATTCCAACATTTCCTAAAACGAAACTTTCCTACTTTCAAGACTTCCCTATTTCAAAACTTTCTAAATTCAAAACTTTTCAATTTTCAAAACTTCCTAGTTTCAAAACCTTTCCTAAAACAACACTTTCCTAAGTTGAAACTTTCTTAAACCATAACACTTTCCTAATTCGAAACTTTCCTAATCCAAATCTTTCATAAATTCCAAGTTTCCAAATCTTTCCAAATCTTCCAAATCCAACATTCCAATCCAATCTTTCTTAATCTCAAGTCTTTCCTAGGTCTCCTATCTTTCCTAAGTTTAGGATTCCTAAACCTCCATCTTTCCACAACCAAGTCTTTCCAAAATCAATCTTTCCAAAGCAAGTCCAATCTTCTCAATTTCAATTTCCAATCTCCTCTCCTAATTTCAAATCAAATTCAACTTTCAATTCAATCTCTTTCTTCCAATCCAATCTCTCTCTTCAAATCAATCTCTTTTCAATCGGACTCTTGTTCGAACTGCGACTGACCTGATTCCCCCAAAGGGATACGTAGGCAACCTTCATAGGTGTGTCGCGCCCAGATTTTTCGCGCCCGAGGAATACTCACCCAAGCGGGAAAAACGTTGTACTCTCTCGTTAGAACTCACCCTCCTAAAAGAATGAGTGCGACTAGGTTTTAATTGAAAAACTGTTTGAATAAAGGGCTTTCGAAAAAGATTTGGAGTCGCCACCTAACTTAATTAAGGTGAGTTAGGTCACCTAAAAACTAAGCAGAGTCCGAAAACTACACTTAGGGTTTTGGAAAACATTTTTTTGAAAATATCTCCTCAAGAGAGGGTTTTTTAGGAAAACAGATTGTTTGGCAACCTTTGGAAAACATTTAGCCCTTTTTAGAAAAATAACTCCTTTTGGTCTTTCGAAAACAGTGATCTAGGTTCGGAGGTTGGTTACGTGTAGGGAAGACGCACTAAGCTATCACCCTACCCCGCCCTTTCGGTACCTACATGTCAATCTACCCTAGATTCACCTATGAGAGTCTTTAATTAACATATGTTCAATCTTATTCACTTTGAAAAATAATGTTTGAAAAATATGATGCATGAGATGCAAGTGCAAAATAAGAGAATTAGAAAATAGATTTGGAAAGAGATTGATTTGATTTGAAAATAGATTTGAAGAAATAGAATTGAAATTGAAAAGTTTGAAAATTGAAAATAGAAGTTTGAAAATGGAATTTGAAATTTGGAAAGATTTTGGAAACCGCACCCATAAGGGTGGAATTGAAAGTTTGAAAAGTATTGTGACCGCACCTATGAAAGTTGCCTACGTATCCCTTTGGGGGAATCAGGTCAGTCGTAGTTTGAACCAAAGTCCGATTGAAAATAGAATGTATGATTTG
The DNA here is from genome assembly GCA_033060915.1 of Euryodendron excelsum. Classification (NCBI taxonomy): domain Eukaryota; kingdom Viridiplantae; phylum Streptophyta; class Magnoliopsida; order Ericales; family Pentaphylacaceae; genus Euryodendron; species Euryodendron excelsum. Next base: position 12,561,628 of record CM065391.1, read on the forward strand.
AAAGAAGGAGATTTTGATTAGAAGATTTGAAAAGAGTTGATTTTGGAAAGCTTGGTTTTAGAAAACCTAGACTTAGGGAGATATGATTTCAACTTGAGATGAAGAAAGATTTGATTCGAAGGTTGGACTTGAAAGATCGAAGAAAGATTGGATTTAAGAAAGGTTCGAATTAGGAAAGTTTCATTTTAAGAAAGTTTTGAATTTGGAATGTCTCAACTTTAGGAAAGTTTTGAATTAAGAAAGTTTTGAATTTTGAAATGTTTGAAAAAGGGAAGTTTTGAATTTGGAAAGTTTTGAAAACAAGGAAGTTTTGAAAATAAGAAAGTTTCGCTTTGGGAAAGGTTTGAAAAAGGAAAGTTTTCAATTTAGGAAATGTTTGAATTAAGAAAGGGAAAGTTTTGAATTAAGAAAGCTTTGAGTTTAGAAAGTTTTGAATTAAGAAAGCTCCATTTTAAGAAAGGTTTTGAAAAAGAAAAGGTTTTGAAAATAAGGAATTTTTGAAAATAGGAAAGTTTTGGATTTGGAAAGATGTTGAAGTTTTGGAAAGATTTAGAATTTAGAAAGCTTGGAAGTTTAGAAAGATTTAACTTAAGAAAGTTTTGAATTTAGGAAGCTTAGAATTTTAGAAAGATTTGAAATTTAGAAAGTTTAGGATTTAGAAAGTTTTAGAGTTTGAATTTTAGAAAGTCTAGAAATTCGGAAAGGCTTGAATTTAGGAAAGGTTTTGAAAACTTGAATTTGGAAAGTTAAGATTTAGAAAGGGGGTTGAATTAGGAAAGGGTTGAATTAAGAAAGATTTGAAAGTTGAGTTCTAAAATTTAGGAAAGATTTTTATGTTCAAGTTTTGAAAACTTAAGATTTAGGAAAGTGAAAGTTTAGGAAGGATTTGAATTAAGAAAGAGTTGAATTTTAAAATTTAAGGAAAGATTTAGAGTTTAGGTTTAGGAAACTTATGGTTTAGGAAGGAATCGAATTAGGAAAGATTTGGATTAAGAAGAGATTGGATTTGGTTTCTTAAAAGAAAAGATTTGATTTTGTTTCCAAAAACGGAGGATGGGATCTAGTTTCCTAAACAGGGAGATTTGATTCGGTTTCCTAAAGGGAAGGTAGGATTTGGCTAAGATTTGGAAAGGAGATTCTAGAAACCCTAGTTTTGAAAAATTATAGTTTTGACGTAGAAAATAGGTTTTGGAAACATGTATAGTTTTGATGTAGAAAACGAGAGATTTTGGAAATCTAGGTTTGGGGCAAAGTTTGAAAACCATGTTTTTTGGAAGAAAATTTAGGGTTTCCTAATTGTGGGTTCTAGGACTTGACTTGGGCTCTAAAGAAAAGGAATTTTTAGAAAGTGTGTTTTTAGAAACATAGATTTTCTAGAAGGGAATCCTAGGAAGGAGTTTTTGGAAAGTATGTTTTTTGGAAACAAGTTTTAGAAGGAAAACCCTAGAGAAGAGATTTCTAGAAGGAAGATTTTGGAAAGAGAATTTTTTAGAAAGGTTTTTGAAGAAAGTTTTTAGGAAGGTGAATCTAAAGAGAAGGAGTTTTGGAAAGGAGTTGAAAAAGGGAATTTTGAAAAATAGATTTTGGAAGGGAGTTTTTGAAAACAATTTTGGAGAGGAGAGTTTTAGGAAAGTATGTTGAAAAAGAGATTTTTAGGAAGAGGGATTTTTGAAAAGAGAGTTTTTTGAAAAGTATGAAAACATCTCACTTTTCTAAAGCGATTCTAGCCATAAGAGGGCTAGAACCACTTTAAGAAAGTGGTTTTGAAAACAAGGTTTAAAAATATAGACCAAAAAGCCACTTTTAATATAACACTTTCCTAAAGCAACCCTAGCCATGAAAAAGGCTAGAATCACCCTAGAATTGTGGTTTTGAAAACAAGTTTTTGAAAAAGAGATTTTTGATGCAATTTTGAAAATAAGTTTGAAAACAATTTTGAAAACGAGTTTGAAAATGAATTTTTAGAAGATGCAAGATCATGATATGCACAATGCAATTTGGGGTCGTGAACATACAAGGTTAAGGCTTCACCACATAATCAAGGGGGCCGGACCCACGTGGTCTTTGGTTAGACTAGAAGAAAGCCCCCGACACGGTGACTCTCCAATAGTCCAATCCTACACATGGACCGGGAATCCCCTTGTTTCAAGCATGCAAAGAAAGGGCGGGAAAGAGATGGGGGATTAAAATAGAGAAAACCCAAGTGGGTTGGAGAGAGAAGAGAGAGGGGGGAAGTGCAGAAAATTAAAGAGAAAGCCTACCTTGTTTCTTGTTTATTTTGCGCGCCGTGCAGTCTTCGATCTTCGGTCTTCGATCTTGATCTTCACCTTTAGTCTTCAAGGATTGTCTTCAAGCTTTGGATGGCTGCTCTTCAAGTCCTCAGAGAGTGGTTGAAGGCTAGTGTATGAGTGTATGGGGGAGTGTATGAGTGTATAGGAGGCTAGGGTTTGTGTATAGTGCATAGGGTTTGGAAAAACCTAAAGAAACTAGGGTTTTTGGAGGTGCTCGAGCTCTGTATATCGAATTGTGTGATTTCTAGGTTAATTTTTCATACCCCTTTCATGTTGAACGAGGCTCTGTATTTATAGAGGGAGGACAAACCTAGCGCCTGTTGCAGTGGCGCCAGGCCAAATTATACACTGGCGCCACTAGTAGTGGCGCCAGGCCATTTTTTGGCTTGGCGCCACTACTAGTGGCGCCAACCATTTAGGAAACAATTAAGGTTGGCAAGCAACGTATCTTTGACTAGATTTGGGCGCCTGTACTAGTGACTACCATGTAAATTTTAGCCTGGTTTCACTAGGAGTGACTCCGGAAAGTCCGGGAATGATTTGAAGGAGTTGGGAATGACCCGGAAGGTCGGAAAGGAGCAGGAACACTTAGAACAGTGTCCTGGAGGTATTTGACTTGAAAAATGAAGATAAGGTGGGTCGGAAAGGTTGACCGAGCCTTTAGGGGCAAAACGGTCAATCGGACTAGGAAACTGCCGGGACAGACTCGGACTGTCCCGAAAGAAGACTTGAGATCTGGAAACATTATTTAGAATGTTCCAGAGGTTTCCGGTTTGATACCCAGAGCCGGTGTGGTCGGAAAAGGAGATCGGCCCACCAGGGGCAAAATGGTCATTTTGTACCGGTTCGCCGGAACTGACTCGGAATGGTCCGGAAAGGTAAAGGAAGGTTGAGAACACTATAAAAAGTATTCTCGGGTCATTAACGGTTTGATACCCAGAGCCAGTGTGGTCAGAAAAGGAGACCGGCCCTCTAGGGGCAAAATGGTCATTTTGTACCGGGTTGGCCGGAACTAACTCGGAATGGTCCGGAAAGGTAAAGGAAGGTTGAGAACACTATAAAAAGTATTCTTGGGAGGTTACCAGTTTGATACCCAAAGCCGGTGTGGTTCCCGGGGCATCCGGATGCTTAGGGCAAAATGGTCATCTTGACCGGAAAAGGTCCAAAGGGTAATTTGGTCATTTTTCACCGGAGTGAGCTAACAGACACGGGTGTTGACCTAGGTTTTGAGTGTTTCTGCCATTCTAACGGTATGAGTATTTCCGCTACTCGGACGGGGTTAATGATTTGTGAGTATTTCCGTTACTCGGACGGGGTTGATGATTTGTGAGTATTTCTGCTACTCTAACGGTTCTGTGAGTATTTCTGCTACTCTAACGGCTCTGTGAGTATTTCCGCTACTCTAACGGTTTTGTGAGTAGTTTTGCTACTCAGACCGTCTCGAGGAATAAACTGTCTCGAGAGAGGGATTGGAAAGGGGTCTTACCATCTCCGAAAAGACGTGCCTGGATTGTGAGTGTTTCCGCCACTCTAACAGTTTTGTGAGTACTTCCGCTACTCTAACGGTTTTGTGAGTGTTTCCGCCACTCTAACGGTTTTGTGAGTAGTTTTGCTACTCGGACCGTCTCGAGAAATAAACTGTCTCGAGAGAGGGATTGGAATTAGAATAAGAAAGGACAATGCCCCTAAGGGCATTTTGGTCATTTTGCCTCTATTTGGGCCTAACAGGCCTGCGAAGCGATGGAAAGACGGAATTTGGACCTATAGGATTGGTTTCGATTGGAATATGTCCACAATGACTTAAAAACAAGTCTAGACGGAGTGTAGACTGCCGAGCGGTCAAAAATGGGGTGCTTACAAGGTGCGGTCACAACAGTTTTCAAACTTTCAATTCCATCCTCATGGGTGCGGTTTTCAAAATCTTTCTAAATCTCAAATTCCAATCTATTTTCAAAATTCCAATTTCAAAATTTCTACTTTCAATTTTCAAACTTTCCAATTTCAATTCCATCTCTTCAAATCTATTTTCAAATCAAATCAATTTCAAATTAATCTCTTTTCAAATCTATTTTTCAATTCCTTTCTATTGCACTTGCATATCATGCATCATATTTTTCAAACATTGTTTTTCTAAAGTGAAATAGGATTGAACACGAGTTAGTTAAAGACTCTCATAGGTGAATCTAGGGTAGATTGACATGTAGGTACCGAAAGGGCAGGGTAGGGTGATAGCTTAGTGCGTCTTCCCTACACGTAACCAACCTCCGAACCTAGGATCACAGATTTCAAAGACCAAAAGGAGTTATTTTTCAAAAAGGGCTAAATGTTTTCCAAAAGGTTGCCAAACAACCTGTTTTTCTTAAAAAAAACCCTCTCTTGAGGATATTTTCTAAAATCGTTTTCCAAAACCCTAAGTGTAGTCTTCAGATTATTCTTAGTTTTTAGGTGACCTAACTCACCTTAATCAAGTTAGGTGGCGACTCCGAATCTTTTTCAAAAGCCCTTTATTCAAACCAATTTTTCAATTCAAACCTAGTCGCACTCATTCTTCTAGGAGGGTGAGTTCTAACGAGAGAGTACAACACTTTTCCCGCTTGGGTGAGTATTCCTCGAGTGCGAAAAATCTGGGCGCGACAGTGTCCGAACCAAAAAATTTTCTGGTTTTGTTCCCAGGCCTGGAGTGGCGCCAAGCCAAATTTGACAAAGGCGCCACTCTTAGTGGCGTTAGTTCCAAATTCCAGGCAGCTTCACCCTTTTTCCCGCCAAAACTCAAGTTCAAAGACCTTTTAGGCCCAATATTCATTTCCACAATCTCGTCTTCCAAAATTTCTAAAGTCCGTCCCTCCGACCGCCTCACGGACAACATGGCACTCTTACTCTATCGTTTTCTGTCTTCGATAAACAAAGACAAAAAAAGAGGGGTAGTTGTAAGCACCCCATTTTTTACCGTTCGGCAGTCTACAGTCCGTCCAGACTTGATTTCAAGTCAATATGGACATATTCTAGAATTCTAGTCCTAATTTAGTCTATCCATCACTTCACGGGCCCACCAGGCCCAAATAGAGGCAAAATGACCAAAATGCCCTTGTGGGCGTTGTTCGGTCCGATCCCGTAGGCACGTCTTTCCGAAGACGGTAAGTCCCCTTTCCAATTCCAAATCAAGCGCGTCTTTCCAAATATGGTAAGTCCCCTTTCCAACTCCAAATCAGGCACGTCTTTCTGAAGACCGCAAGTCCCCTTTCCAATTCCAAATTAGGCGCGTCTTTCCGAAAACGGTAAGTCCCATTTCCTATTCCCACAAGCACGTCTTTTTGAAGATGGTAAGTTCCCTTTTCAATCCTGTAGGCACGTCTTCCTGAAGACGATAAGTCCCCTTTTCTAGTCCAATTTCAATCCCTCTCTCGAGAAAGTTGATTCCTCGAGACGGTAAGTCTATCCAGTCCGGCACCTTTTCTGAAGAAAGTTGCTTCGGAACGGTAAGTCCCTTCAAACCTGTCGACCAGGACGAGACCCCAAGTCCCCAAGATGGTAGAACAGTCCACCTTTGGCGCCTGCTAGCCTGCCAATGCAGAAATGTCCATTTTGACACGCCTTCCGAGAAAGTTGACTTCTCAGGCACTAAGTTTCTTTAGTAGCTTCCTGAGATCAGGCAGTCTTGAGAATGATCGTGAACCGTCAGAGTAGCGGAATTACTCGCAAACATCGCAACCATCAAAGTAGCGAAAATACTCGCAAACAGGTCGATGTAGGGAATTGCCAACAAACCCCTGTATCACAGGACCGCTGTCAGAGTGGCGGAAATACTCAAAACCCAGGTCAATACTAGTGCCTGCTAGCCCACTTCGGTGAAAAATGACCAAACTGCCCTTAGGGCCATTTTATGGCACGTTTCTTGAGAAAATAACTAAGTTCTCAGAAGGGTAAGTTCACCCTTCCAAGATTGTCTTAAAAGCAATCCGGCATGTTTAGGTGCCTTCTAGTCAGTTTCGGGTCAATTCCGAGACTTTCCGGTCAAGATGACCATTTTGCCCCTAGGCATCCGAACGCCCCGGGGACCACACTAGCTCTGGGCATCAAATCAGTAATCTCCCGAGAATGTTTTTTACAGTATTCCATACCTTCCTTTATCTTTCTAGATCATTTCGAGTCAGTTCCGACCAACCCAGTGTGAAATAACTGTTTTGCCCTTGGTGGGCCGGTCGCCTTTTCTGACCACAACGGCTTTGGGTAACAAACCGGTAACCTTTGGGAACATTATTTATAATGTTCCCAAACCTCGAGTCTTCTTTTGGGACATTCTAAGTCCGTCTCGGTAGCTTTCTTGCCCGATTGATCGCTTTGCCCTAATGGCCCGGTCAACCTTTCTGATAATTCTTGTCATCATTTTTCAGGTCAAATACCTCTGCGACCCTGTTCTAAGAGTTCCTGCCCTTTTCCAGCCATCCAGGCCATTCCCGGTCTTTTTAATCCTTCCCGAACCTTCTGGAGTCACTCCAAGTGAAGCTAGGCTAAAAATTACATGGTAGTCACCAGTACAGGCGCCTAAATCTTCTCAAAATACGTTGCTTGCTGACCTCAAAACTTTCCAAACTGGCTGGCGCCACTACTAGGGGCGCCAAGCCAAAAAATGGCCTGGTGCCACTAGTAGTGGGGCCCATGTAAATTTTGGCCTGGCGCCACTACAACAGGCGCCAGGTCATTCCTTTATTTATAAATACAGAGCCTCCTTCAGTGTGAAAGTGGTCCGCAAACTCAGTCTGAAAACCCTACTTTTCGATATACAGAGCCCGTAGCCTCGCTAAACCCTAGCTTCTTTAGGTTTTCCAAACCCTAGCCTCCATACACAAACCCTAGCCTCCTATACACTCATACACTCTCATAAACTCATACACTAGCCTCCAACCCTCCATTGAAGACTTAGGTTGCTGCAACTACGAAGTTTTGAAGATCGAAGACAAACTCTTGAAGATTGAAGTGAAGACCAAAGCAAGACAAGCAAAGCAAAGCGCGCAAAGCTGAGAAAAATAAAAAAGACACAAGGTAGGCTTCTTATTTACGTTTACGCATCTTTCCCCCTCTCTTATCCCTCTAAACCCACTTGGGTTTTCTTCTATTTTAATCCCCCATCTTCTCCCCCCCCCCCCCCCCCCCCTCCCCCCTTCTTACATGCTTGAAACAAGGGACTTCTAGGTCCATGTGTAGGATTAGGCTATTGGAAGGTTACCATGTCAGAGGTTTTCTTTTAGTCTAACCGGAGATCACGTGGGTGCCGCCCCCTTGATTATGTGGTGAAGCCTTTAACCTTGTATGTTCAAGACCCCTTTGTATTGTTCATACCATGATCTTGCATTCTTCCAAAATTCGTTTTCAAACTCACTTTTAAAACTTGCATTAACATCGTTTTCAAACTTACATCAAAATCTTCTTTTTCAAAACTTGTTTTGAAAATCACAATCCTAGGGTGATTCTAGCCTTTTCATGGCTAGGGTTGCTCTAGGAAAATGTTACATTTAAAGTGACCAATACGGTCCATATTTTCAAATCCTTGTTGTTTTCAAAACCACTATTTTCAAGTGGTTCTAATCTTCTTATGGTTAGAATTGCTTTAGGAAAGTGAGATATTTTATATACTTTCTAAAAATCTCTTTTCCCAACATACTTTCTAAAAAACTCTCTCCAATCTCCTTTCCAAAATTGTTTTCAAAAACTCCCTCCAAAAATCTATTTTTCAAAAACTCCTTTTCAACTCCTTTCTAAAACACTCTCTTCAAAATTATTTTCCTAAAAACACTCCCTAGGTTTCCTTCTTACAAAACTCTCTCCCTAAATCTCTTTCCTAAAAACTCTTTCCTAAAAGCTTCTTCAAAAGTCTTCTTTCTAAAACTCCTCTCAAATTCACTTTCTAAAAACTCTTTCCTAAAAGCTTCTCCCAAAGTCTTCTTTCTAAAACTCCTCTCAAATTCACTTTCTAAAAACTCCTCTCTAAAAGTTCCTTCCAAAATCTTCCTTCTAGAAACTCCTCTCTAGGATTTTCTTCCAAAAAACTCCCTTTCTAAAAACTCACTTTCCAAAAATCTCTTTTTTTAGAGTCCAAGTTAAGCCCTAAAGCCAACGATTAGGAAACCCTAGTTTTTCTTCCCCAAAACATGATTTTCAACCTTGCCTTAAAACCTAGGTTTCCAAAATCTCTTATTTTCTACATCAAAACTATTTATATATTTCCAAAACCTCTTCTCTACATCAAAACTATTGTCTTGCAAATCTAGGGTTTCTAAAACTTTACCTTTCAAATTCTTACCAAATCCAATCTTCCATTTAGGAAACCAAATTCAATCTTCGCTTTAGGAAATAAATCCAATTTTTCCCTTTAGGAAACCAAATCCAATATTCCCATTTAGGAAACTAGATCTTATCCTCCGTTTTTGGAAACAAAATCAAAACACTTCTTATTAAGAATAAACTCCAAATCTTTCATAATCTAAATCCTTCCTAATCTCATACTTTCCTAAATCATAAGTTTCCTAAACCTAAGCTTTAAGCTTCCAAACCTTTCTTAATTCAACCATTTTTTCATCCCTTTCCAAATCTTAACTTTCCAAATCTAACTTCTCAAATCTTTCTAAACTTCTAAACTTTCTAAATTCCAAACTTTCTAAATTTCAAAACTTTCCAATTTCAAAACTTTCTTAAAACGAAAACTTTCCTAATTCAAAATATTTCCTAAATTGAAACTTTTCTAAATCGAAACTTTCCTAAAACGAAACTTTCCTAATTCGAACCTTTCCTAATTTCAACTTTCCTAATCTTCCAAGTCCAACATTTGAGTCAAATCTTTCTGAATCTCAAGTCCTTCCTAAAACCTTTCTTTCCTAAGTCTAGGTTTTTTAAAACCAAGCTTTCAAAAATCAAATCTTTTCAAATCTTCTAATCAAAATCTCTTTCTTCCAATCATACCTTCTATTTCCTATCGGACTCTTGTCCAAACTACGACTAACCTGATTCCTCCAAAAGGATACGTAGGTAACCCTTATGGGTGCGATCACAACCTTTTTCAAATTTTCAATTCCACAATCTTTTTCAAACTTCTATTTCCATAACTCTTTTCAAATCTCCAATTCCATAATCTATTTCAAGTTTCCAATTCCAAAAGTCCGTTTTCAAATCTCTATTTCCAATTTCTAAAACTTTCCAATTTCAAATCCATCTTTTCAAATCTCTTTTTAAAAATCTATTTCTTTTCAAATCTATTTCCAAATCTAATTTCCAACTCTCTCTCTCTCTCTCTCTCTCTCTCTCTTGCAATTATATATCATGCATCATGTCAATTTCTTTTTCAAAAATTCTTTTCTAAAGAGGATAGGATTGGACATTTGTTAGTTGAAGACTCTCATAGGTGAATTTAAGGTGAATAGACATGTAGGTACCGCAAGGGCGGGGTAGGGTGATGGCTTAGTGTGTCTTCCCTACACGTAACCAACCTCCGAACCTAAGATCACTATTTTCGAAAGACCAAAACGGAGTTATTTTTCTAAAAAGGGTTTAAATGTTTTCTAAAGGTTTCCAAACAACCTGTTTTCTTAAAAACCCTCTCTTGATGAAGTATTTTCAAAATCGTTTTTCAAAAACCCTAAGTGTAGTCTTCGGATTATGCCTAGTTTTTAGGTGACTTAACTCACCTTAATCATGTTAGGTAGCGACTCCAAATGTTTTCCAAAAGCCCTTTATTCAAATTAATTTTCAGTTCAAACCTAGTCGCACTCATTCTTTTAGGAGGATGAGTTCTAATGAGAGAGTACAGTATTTTTTCCACTTGTGGGTTTATTCCTCGAGTATGAAAATCTAGGCGCGACAAAAGAGAAAAGAGAGAAGGCGGGGGAAGAAGCAAGTTAGGGCTGAACCATTCGTAGCAAGGTAAGGGGGCTATCTTTACCACCCCATAACCCTCATAAACCCAGCAAAAAATACCCCGTAGCCTCACTGTAGGAACCGAGCACAGAGAGAGAGGAAATAGTCGAAGTGGAGTGCCACCCAACCCATTCCGGCAACCCCAGGAGCCGAGGGCTGTCACAGGGGCTCAGGACTTCTCGGGGACCCCTTTTGGGCATCCTAGCGAGGTCCAAGGCCTCTGTGCATGCACCGAACCCTCCTAGGAAGCCGAACTCGCCGGAAAGACTTCAACAGAACTTAACTCCAGCCATCGGCGAGCTTTGCCGACCGAACCACTTGGGGACGATTCGTCTCTGGGCCAGGAACAAAAGTCGTGACGGAACCATTGCCAAAATACCATGGGAAGCCAGCTAAAAACGCAGTTGTAGGTTGGTAACCCTAGGGTTCTGCCGTGCAGCTGACGTTTTTGGCCATGCAGGCCACCTTCGACCATCTCTGGCCAAACTTCGACCATAAGTGTGTGACCTAGGTCCCCACCAATCAATAGGTTGCACATGTATGGCCAGGAGGTGCGGAGAATGGCCGAAAAACGAGCTGGAATGCACTACCAGTCAAGCTGGAGGAAGAAGAAGGCCGAGCCTTCCCCCCCCCACGCGCGACTGGTGGCGTGTACAGGCGCGTGGGACCTCCGATGACCACCAAATGTTTATGGCAGCCTTCATACTACTTCAAGAGGTTACCTTGAAAATTTCAAAGCAATCAAATACTCCTGTGAATTTTCATGAATTATTTACTATGGAATGGATGGAAATTCACAGAAAATAATTTATAAGTAGAAAAATTCTGAAAAATTATCGGGACACCCCTAAATATTCAGGGAACCCAAAAATAGGAGAGTGGCCTTAAATAGCCACCCAAATGAAAACTTCCAGAATATCTCTACTTTAAGCCACTGGCAATTTTGTTCCTAGCCTGGCGATGGATATCACCCCAAACGGGTAGCCCGAACCTTCCACCTTGTCTAACTTGAGTGTTCACTAATTTAACTTTCCCCCTCCCCACTTAACCATGTTTTTACGAAGTCCTTTTTGTAATAACAGATAACAAAAAGACTGAGGCGGGATATTCTCTTCTTTACAGAAATACTGAGTTAGGAATAATCTTAATCCAGACAATTCCTAAGGGTAGGAATCTATGCATTTCCTTAAAATACATGCTCACGTCTTTTTCTTATCGAATGATCTGTATATTGCTATGTTTTATGTTTTCTTGTCAATTATCTTACTGATCTGAATGTCTTTCTATAATTAACTTCAGAATGTATAAGTACTGCTTGCATGACTGCATCACTGAGGAGGTATAAGGGTAAAACAACCAAAAAGGAAAAGACCACAGATTTATATCATGGGTGTACTGACTGGCTTGATATTTGGGGCTATCATGAGTCGGTATCACTGGCTTGATATCGGGCTAGATGATCATGGATGGGCCCCATTGGACTTGATGACGGAGGATGGATCATGGTTGGGCCCCATTGGCTTGAATTAGCCCAGGCAGGACATTATTGCAAGGATCTTGGTATTGACGAAAAAGAAAAAAAATTACAAGGGTCATATACATGTCATGTCATTCCTTTACTGCATTATCTTTTATCCTGTACCTTATAGAAATTTTAGATCTCCTATTGGGCTTCGTAGCACCCATTTTATGGAACATTTTCAGGGATAGAGACATCAGATAGATTTCCAAGGGACTGAGCCTCCGAGATCAAGTTCCCTTGCTATCCTATCACTTTTAAAATTCTTGAGTTAGTTTTATTTTGGTCTGTAATATTATGAGACATTCACTGGCTTCACTGCTTTTATGTAATAATTCTGGACCATTTGAGTATGATCATGTTCATGTTGCTGTGTTAGACTCATAAAACCCATTACCCAACCTTAAACCCTTCACTATTGTGACCTAGTGAGGCCGAAGTCAGGTCGTGACAACTAGCCTAGCAGCACGATTTTGATCCTCAAATATATCTTTGAGGTTTTTCATCATGTCATAGGCAGTGGGCATAGCCTAATGTTGATGTTACAAAACATTTGATGTAAATGCCAAAATATAACACCGCATCTCATCAGCCTCTATCCAATTCTGGTAAGCTCGAGTTTTCTCATCGGTTGCTCTCTCACCAGGTTGCTATGAACAGGCCTCTGTGAGCACAAACTTGTACTCTTCCGTAGTCAACACAATATCCAAATTCCTTTTCTAGTCAATATAATTTGGTCTAATCAGTTTGCTTACTTTGAGAATAACAACAAGTGGATTGAAAACCATTTTAATCCTCAGAATCACATATTATAAAAAATATGATAAACAATAATAAACTTAGAATTCAATCATTAAAATAGAGTTCCATCTACTAGTATTTCAAAAGAATTTGTCAAAAACCGTAAATAGCATGTCTTGATGGGAGGTCTTTTAATATTCAATATTTATCTAGATAAGTCATTACCTATTAATTTTACTATTTAGGCAAGTAACTATGCCAAGTAAAGTTAAATAGCTGACTTAGCTTTGATCCTGTAAATAATAGTAGTAACTCCGATGGTGAGGATACTATTATTTATAGCTAAGTGTACACCATCACTAAATTCTAGACATATTGTTCCGTAATGAGTTGCTCAGATGGAGAGTTAACCCAATACTAATAACCACTAGAGTTTATACTTAGTGAATCCGCAACTTATTCCATCCGTTGGGGAAGTTAGTACCAAAACAAACACATAGAATAAATTACTTCACTTATAACTAATGATGGAGATTATGGAATTTATATGTAATAAATTCTCTCACCCACTTAGATATTTAATACATGAGAGATGTCATGTGTTTAATTATTCAATAAATATAATATTTCAATATTAGTGACTCATATATGTGCAACAAATAAAATTTTAAATTTTCTTAATTTAAAAAAAATATTTAAATTAAAATATGAAAATTAATTTTACTTTCTAGTTGAACATTTATAAACCAAAATTGAAATTTTAAATTTAAATAATTAAAAAAAACTGAAAAGTCGTTTATCTATTATCCATGTTCTCCCATGCTAATAACATATCAATAAGAACATAAAAGATAATAATCATAGACAAACAATATAAATAAGATTTAATCAAGATCCTGGCTATTATGGTTAAGAAGTCACTCCAAAGTGATAAAGAGTCCAACTGCATATAACATCACCAAGAATCACACTTTGCTGACGCACGGGGGTTCGGGGGTAGCACACTTGATGACAGGGATTGACCTACCCAGTCAAGTCATGGGGATCGATTACAGTTTTCTTCCCCAGTTCTTGCACTGCTACTATTCCTCCATCTTCTTTGATTACAACAAATCGGATTCTCCATTACTGGAGGAAAATGAGCTGAGTTGATCAATCTTTCCACAATGACACACACAAAATCATGTCCACTAGGAGTTTTTGGTAGTCCCATAATAAAATCCATAGTGATATGCTCTCATTTCCATTACGGTATCGAGAGAGGCTGCAATAAACCCACCAGTCTTTGATACTCAACTTTTACCTATTGGCAAGTTAAACATTTTGTCACAAATTCAGTAATATCCTTCTTTATACCTGGCCACCAATATATCTCCCGATGATCTCTATACATGTGGGTGCTCCCCGGATGCATAGTATATAATGAGTGATGTGCCTCCTCTAAAATTTCATTCTTCAAAACTGAATGATTAGGTACACAAAAGTAATTTCCTAATATCAAAGTACCATCATCAAGAATAGAAAATTCAGTGCTCACCTTCTCCGTCACCTCTTGCCTAAGCTTTGTCATCTGCTCATATTGCATTTGAAGTTCCCGAATTTGATCAAGTAATAATGGCCTCACCCGAAAATAAGCTAACGTGACACCCATACCTTTTTATTCAAACTCCACTCTCAAAAAAGTCACTTTCGCATATAATTTTGCCCGATGACATTGTATGCAAGGCAGTCTACTTGATAACTTCCAACTCAAAACATCAGCCACTACATTGGCTCTTCCCAGATGGTAAGGAATCACAAATTCGTAGTCTTTGATTAGTTCCATCCATCTCCTCTATCGTGCATTCAAGTCTCGTTGAGTGAATAGATACTTTAAGCTTTGGTGATCAGTATAAATTTCAAAAGGTTCCCCATACAAATAATGTCTCCATATCTTTAATGTGAATACTACCGCTGCCAACTCCAAATCATGAATATGATAGTTCCTTTCATGTGTCTTCAACTGTCTCAACGCATAAGCGATCGCCCTTCCTCTTTACATTAGCACACACCCCAATCCTTGATGCAAAGCATCACTATACGCTACAAATTCTCCCTTCCCATAAAGAATTGTTAATATCGATGCCGAAGTCAGTTTGATCTTCAACTCTTTAAAACTACGCTCACAATCAACTGTCCATTCAAATGCCACATTCTTGCGACTCAACTTTGTCAAAGGAATGGCAATAGATGAGAAGCCATGTATGAATCTCCGGTAGTAACCTACTAATCCCAGAAAACTTCTAACCTCTGAAACATTCTTTGGTTGTTCCCAGTTTATAATAGCCTCAATTTTTCTTGGATCAATATTAATTGCTTCAGCATATATCACATGCCCCAAAAACACTACTTCATCAAGCCAAACTTCACATTTGCTGAACTTAGCATATAATTGCTTATTCCGCAAGATCTGCAATACAAGTCTCAAATGATTCTCATGCTCTTATTGATTACAAGAATATATCAATATATCATCAATAAAGACAATCATAAAAGAATCAAGAAAAGATCAGAATACCTGGTTCATCAAATCCATGAAGATAGCAGGTACAATAGTCACTCCCAAAGGCATCACCAAAAATTCATAATCACCATACCGAGTATGGAATGCGGTCTTTGGTACATCACTTTCTTTTACTTTCAATTGATGATATTCGGATCTCAAATCAATCTTTAAAAACACTGAAGCTCCTTGCAATTGATCAAACCAATCATCAATCTGAGGCAAAGGATATTTGTTCTTTACAGTAACCTGATTCAACTGCTAATAATTAATACACAATCTCATGGTGTCATTTTTCTTCTTCACAAACAAAACTGGTGCTCCCCACGGCGATACACTTGGCTAAATGAATCCCTTATCAAGCAAGTCTTATAATTGAAGTTTCAACTCCCACAATTCAGATGGTGCCATTCTACATAGTGAAATTGAAATCAATGTAATTCCTGATAACAATTTAATAGAAAACTCCACTTCCCTGTCTGGTACCACCCATGGAAGCTCATCTGGAAAGACATCTAGAAAGTCTCGAACCACAGGAATATCAGATAACTTCAGTTCTGACTTGGTAGTTTTAACTACATGTGTAAGATATCTTTCACATCCTTTTTGTAACAACTTATATCAAAAAAGTTGAAACTATATTTCTTTCCCCTTAGAATCTGAATTCTGCTTCATTCGGCATTCTAAAAACAACTTCTTTCTTAAAACAATTAATAGACATATGATAAGAAGATAGCTAATCCATCCCCAATATCAAATCAAAGTTATGAATAGCTAACGGAATCAAGTCAACTGTCAACTCTTTACCCCCAATCTTCGCCACACAATCTTTATATACCATGTTTACTACTATCACATCTCCCACAGGTGTAGACACAAGTAAAAGTCATGACAATGTATTACATGATCTATCCAAATGCATACTAAATGCAATAGAAACAAATAAATGTGTGGAACCCAGATCTAACAACACATGTGCCTCTTTATCAGTTATAGATAATATACCTATCACAATATTAGGAGTAACTTGCACATCTCTCAATGTCATGGCATAGACTTATGCTTAAGTGCATGATTCAGGCGTTGCGATTTGTCCCTGCTATGCAACTCCCATTTCTCCCTTGCTTTCAGTAGCCACATTACCTACTAATGATGCTGCCGTAAGATTCTGAGTACAGTTCCTTACTATTTATCCCAGCTGTCCACACTAATAACATTTGTCAGACCACAACACTAGACAATAAACATGCAAGAACCCATGAATATATCATCATACTACCATGAACATGAGATGTCTCACCTTAGGAATTAAGACACAAGCCTTCCATTTCAATATCTTCTTCTTCTTCTTTCTCTCATTTCTCCTCTCTTCTTCCTCTTTTTCTTTCTTTCTCTTCTCCTCTCTTCTTCCTCTTCTCTCTCTCTATCTCTATCTCTCCTCCATATGAATGATGAGGAGTCAACAAGCTCCTCACCTAACTTTTCTCTCCCAACTCCTAGTCAATCTAGATAACTTCCCCACCAAAGAGTCCACCAACTACCTCACTAACCAACTCACCAATGATGAAATGACACATGTCACACACACACACATGTACCCACATAATTTTACATACCAATTAACCATGCAATAAATGTAATTAAATTAAATAAACTAATTCAACTAATTCTAATATATAATTAAACTAATTATGAAATTGTGAGATTAGGGTCTCACACCAACATAATTCTAAGCCCTCTAAAGCCCAGAATAATTTCTAAAGTCTAGAATAAATTCTAAAGTCTCAAACATGACTTCGAAACATCAACACATGCAAAACATAAAGAATTCTAGGTTTTCCACTTAAATTCCAACGTCTTAGACTTCAATTCTCAATTCTAAGACAAGATAAGTCTGATACATGCAACAATCAATAGAAATGCAATTAAACAAGCATGAACTTGAGATTCCTCATCTTTAACAATGGATGCACAACTTTCCCCTTCAATTCCTTCTTCCTTCTCTTCTTTTTCTCTCCTTTTCTCTCACTTTCTCTTTTTCTAAACACAATTATTATACAAGCACCTCTCTCCTCTCTCCTCCCTTAACTTGAAGACACAATAGATACAAGTTGTATCTAACCACACATATGTCATACACACATACAATGCTGGCAATGAAGCACACACCTCAATATATAGTGAAACTCACACTTTATGCACACATCTGGATAGCTTGAGGTTAACCTCCCACCTTGCACCTCCTAGCTTCACCACACCACTAATTCATATGATTAATATAATTAAACTCACTTATGATAGTTAATTATCATTAGCATTAAGTTAAGTATCAAGATTAATTAAGCTAGTTAATCATGAATTAAGCTAATTAATCATGCTTAAAAATAAATCAATCCTCATATAACATGCTCTCATTAAAATATGTCAATCAAGCTCCTTGATTAGGATAATCATGCAAGACATCATATGCATTTAAACTAAACTTGATGCTAAACAAAGTAGTGTCTAACACACGTTATGACTGAACCTTAGTAAATCATTGTATCTATCTCTTGCTTTGTTTTATCCTTCCTTGCATCATATTACTTGATTGCATTCCTCATACTTTGATTAGTTACTATTCTATTATTTTAATATTTTTAATTGAATTATTTGCTATTAATTTTAAGAAATTCAATTCATCCCCCTCTTGGGTTGCATATTCGTGTCAATATTAATAACAAAAATATCATTGCCATATCACTCTGATGGGATTTTCTATATAAGAATAGCATTTTGCTTCTGCATTAAGGTATGGATAGATCATAGATGGTAGATGATAAATTATAAACCTAATCTATATTCTAAAGATAGAAACCTGTGAACTTACTTAGCCTAAAAAAAAAAAAAAGAAACATGTGAACTTAGCTTTTACCATTGCATCTCTCAAATATTAGCATTTTTAACCCATATTTTTGCACTTTTCGTCAAAAAAAGCCATTGCTTTGGCACCACATAGTGGCTTTGGTGATCCCTAACCACATTAATACTGTACTTGATAATGAAGCAACCAAATTTGACTCCTATAATTGATGCATCTCTATTTATATCCTTTTAGTGTTAGAACCAGAGAAGAATAGGCCATATTCTAGTTGTCTAGGTCTATTGCTTTACCCAAAGAAGAAAAAGAACAACAAGTGATTAGTAAGTAACAGGAAGTAATAGAAGAACTAGTTCATCATGAGGATTGGAACTACCTTCCGGGAGGGTAGTGCCATGGCACCCACTATTAAGACCCCTAACCAAAGAAAATATAATAAAAAAAAGTTGTACAGTTGACTAGGATTCTTACCTATTTTTTGTCTAAAAAATAATTAATATATTATTTTTTGTATTTTGCTTAAGTTGAATACAAGTTAGCTGAGAAACAAAAAAAAAATGATATTGACAATACAATATATGTCATAAAAGTTCATATTTATGTACATATGCATAAAAAAAAATGAAGGTCTAGCACTCCAATATGAATTAATTTGTATCAAAATAAAAAATTAAATGAAAGAGGTTAAATTAAAAAGGCAAGTGACCAAATAATAGTGTGTTATATCAATAATGTAAATTGAACATTGAACGAATAAAAGTATTATAATTTAACATATGTTACTTAAATATTAAAATAGAGGATTTTGGTTTGAAATTTCAAATAGAGGGCTAAATAATGTGAAACACTAGCCCACTCTATTTATTGGTATTTAGAAGATATTAACCTGGATCAATACTAAAACTATCACGAGTTAAGTATACTTACTTGAGTACGAAGTGATAGAATGTAGAGTAAATTGAAACCAATGACACAAGGAAATTTCCCGTGGAAACCTAAACTAGGGAGAAAACCACGTGTCCACTTTTCCAAACAAAGATCTGCCCTATAATATCGTTCAACAGTTACAAGACACTTCCAGCCTAAATCCCCAATTGAATCCTCAATCTCTAGGTTAACTTGTACTTGCTCGATTCCACGATTCACTGTTGCTAGTGCACGATTGCCGCTCAATCTCCTTAAAACGGATTTGTGTCTCGAACTCCTTCAAGACGATCAATCTCTTCAATGGTGTTGAAAGATTAGATGCCAAGAAACTATTTCTGAGCTTTAGAATGATGGAAAACACTTTAGAAAGTTGCTTTCTTAATCACGGCTCAGATCTGGAACTTTGGGATGAGTGTAGGTAATTATAGAGATTCAAAAATTTCGCGACGCAGAACCCTAGGTCACATATAAGTGGATCTCATAGGTGTAAGCACACCCCATTTTTGACCGTTCGGCAGTATACACTCCGTCCAGACTTGTTTTCAAGTCATAGTAGGCATATTCCACTCGAAACCAATTCTCTAGGTTCAAATTCCGTCTTTCCATCACTTCGCGGGTCTGACAGGCCCAAATAGAGGCAAAATGACCAAAATGCCCTTAGGCGGCATTGACCTTTCCTTTCCAATTCCAATCCCTCTCTCGAGACAGTTTATTTCTCGAGACGGTCCGAGTAGCGAAACTACTCACAAAACCGTTAGAGTAGCGGAAATACTTACAAAACTGTTAGAGTAGTGGAAATACTCACAAAACTGTTAGAGTAGCAGAAATACTCACAAATAGGTCGATGTAGGGAATTGGCAATAAACCCCTGTGTCATGACGACCGCCGTTAGAGTGGCGGAAACACTCACAATCCAGGCACGTCTCTTTGGAGACGGTAAGACCCCTTTCCAATCCTTCTCTCGAGACAGTTTATTCCTCGAGACGGTTCCAATCCAGGCGCGTCTCTTCGGAGACGGTAAGACCCCTTTCCAATCCCTCTCTCGAGACAGTTTATTCCTCGAGACAGTTCCAATCCAGGTACGTCTTTTCGAAGACGGTAAGACCCCTTTCCAATCCCTCACTCAAGACAGTTTATTCCTCGAGATGGTCCGAGTAGCAAAAATACTCACAAAACTGTTAGAGTAACGGAAATACTCACAAAACCATTAGAGTAGCAAAAATACTCACAACTAGGTCGATATAGGGAATTGGCAACAAATCCCTGTGTTACGACGACCGCCGTTAGAGTGGCGGAAACACTCAAAACCCAGGTCAACACCAGTGTCTATTAGCCCGCTTCGGTGAAAAGGGACCAAACTGTCCTTTGGACCTTTTCTGAGACTTTCCGGTCAAGATGACCATTTTGCCCCCAAGTATCCGGATGCCCCGGGAACCACACCGGCCCTGGGTATCAAACCGGTAACCCTCTGAGATTGCTTTTATAGTACTCTCAACTTTTCCTTATCTTTCCGGATGATTCCGAGTCAATTCCGGCCAACCCGATACAAAATGACCGTTTTGCCCCTGGTGGGCCAGTCTCCTTTTTCAACCACACCGGCTCTAGGTATCAAACCGGTAATCCTCTGAGAATACTTCTTATAGTATTCTCAATCCTCCTCTACCTTTCCGGATCATTCCGAGTCAATTCTGGCAAACCCGGTGCGAAATGACCGTTTTGCCCTTGATGGGCCGGTCTTCTTTTCTGACCACGCTGGCTCTGGGAATCAAACCGGCAACCTTTGGGAACATTCTAAATAATGTTTTCAAATCCCAAGTCTTCTTCCGGGACAGTCCGAGTCTGTCCCAACAGTTTTCTGGTCCGATTGACCGTTTTGCCCCTAAAGGCCAGTCAACCTTTCCGACCCATCCTTTCCTTATTTCTCAAGTCAAATACCTACAGGACACTATTTTAAGTGTTCCTGCTCCTTTCTGACCTTCCGGGTCATTCCCGGCTCCCTCAAATCATTTTCGGACTTTCCGAAGTCACTCCTAGTGAAGCCAGGCTAAAAATTGCATGGTAGTCACTAGTACAGGCGCCCAAATCTACTCAAAGATACGTTACTTGCCGACTTATAAAGTTTCCTAAGTGTTTGGCACCACTAGTAGTGGCGCCAAGCTAAGAATTGGCCTGGCGCCATTCCTAGTGGCGCCAAGAGCAATTTTGCCCTAGCGCCACTGCAACAGGCGCCAGGTTTGTCCAATTTCTATAAATACAGAGTCTCGTTCAACGTGAAAAGGGTCTGCATACTTAACCTAAAAATCCTATATTTCGATATACAGAGCTCGAGCACCTCCTAAACCCTAGCCTCCCTAGGTTTTCCAAACCCTAGCCACCCTACACAAACCCTAGCCTCCTATACACTCATACACACCCCCATACACTCATACCCTAGCCTTCAACCATCCTTTGAAGACTGGAAGAGCTGCCATCTAAAGCTTGAAGACCACCCTTGAAGGTTGAAGAAGAAGATCAAGACAAAGACTGAAGATTGAAGACAAGCAAGGCGCGCAAAATAAAGAAGACATACGGTAGGTTTTCTATTTAAATTTCCGCACTTCCCCCCTCTCTCTTCTCTCTCCTAACCCACTTAGGTTTTCTCTATTTTAATCCCCCATCTCTTTCCCCCCCCCCTCTTTCTTTGCATGCTTGAAACAAGGAGATTCCCGGTCCATGTGTAGGATTGGGCTATTGGAGAGTCACCATGTCGGGGGCTTTCTTTTAGTCTAACCAAAGACCACGCAGGTCCGACCCCCTTGATTATGTGGTGAAGCCTTAGCCTTGTATGTTCACAAACCCAAATTGCATTGTGCATATCATAATCTTGCATCTTCCAAAATTCGTTTTCAAACTCGTTTTCAAAATCATTTTCAAACTTGTTTTCAAAATTGCATCAAAATCTTTTTTTCAAAAACTTGTTTTCAAAACCACAATTCTAGAGTGATTCTAGCCTTTCCATGGCTAGGGTTGCTTTAGAAAAGTGTTACATTAAAAGTGACCTTTTTGGTCTATATATTTAAATCTTATTGTTTTCAAAACCACTTTCTTAAAGTGGTTCTAGTCCTCTTATGGCCAGAATCGCATTAGGAAGAATCGCTTTAGGAAAGTGAGATGTTTTTATTCTTTCCAAAAACACTCTCTTCAAAAATCTCTTCCTAAAAATCTCTTTTTCAACATACTTTCCTAAAACTCTCCTCTCCAAAATTGTTTTCCAAAACTCCTTCCCAAAATCTGTTTTTCAAAACTCACTTTTTCAACTCCTCTCCAAAATCTTTTCTTCAAAATCCACTTTCTAAAAAACGTTCCCCACAACTCTTTTCAAAAACTCTCTTTCTGAAATTTTTCTTCTAGAAACTGTCCTCTACGATCTTCTTTCCAAAATCTACGTTTCTAAAAACGCACTTTCCAAAACTCCTTCTCTTTAAAATCTTTTTCCAAAAACTCCCTCTTCAAATTTACTTTCCAAAAGTTCCTCCCTAGGATTCCATTCTAGAAAATTTTCATTTCCAAAAACGCACTTTCTAAAAATCCCTTTTCCTTAGAGCCCACAATTAGGAAACCCTAATTTTTTTTTCAAAAACATGATTTTCAAACTTTGCCCCAAACCTAGGTTTCCAAAACCTCATGTTTTCACATAAAAAATATACATGTTTCCAAAACCTATTTTCTACGTCAAAACTATTGTTCATCAAATCTAGGGTTTCTAAAACCTCCCTTTTCAAATCCTTGCCAAATCAAATCTTCTCTTTAGGAAACAAAATCAAACATTTGCTTTAGGAAACCAAATCTAATCTCCTCGTTTAGGAAACTAGATCCTATCCTCCGTTTTTGCAAACGAAATCAAACCTTCCCTTTTAGTAACAAAATCCAATCCTTTTCTAATCCGACTTTTTTCTTAATTCAAATCCTTTCTAAACTTCCACTTTCCTAAACCCTAAGTTTCCAAAAACTTGAACATAAAAATCTTTCCTAATTCAACCCCCTTTCCAAATCTTAACTTTCCAAATTCAAGCTTTTAAACCTTTCCTAAACTCAAACCTTTTTTAATTTCAAGATTTTCTAAAATTCTAAAACTTTCTAAAATCTTAAATCTTTCTCAACTCTAAAACTTTCTAAATCCTAAACCTTCCAAATTTCAAATCTTTTCAAATCCAAAGTTTCCTAAATTCAAAACTTTCTTAAGTTAAATTTTTCTAAACTTCCAAGCTTCCTAAATTCTAAATCTTTCCAAAACTTCAACATCTTTCCAAATCCAAAACTTTCTTATTTTCAAAACTTTCTTGTTTTCAAAACTTTTCAAACTCAAAACTTTCCTTTTTCAAACATTTCTAAATTCGAAACTTTCTTAATTCAAAACTTTCCTAATTTGAAAGCTTTCCTAATTCCGAAACTTTCCTAAATCAGACCTTTCCTAATTCAAACCTTTCCTAAATCCAATCTTTCCTAATCTCCTAAAACTTCCAAGTCAAGTTGAATCTTTCCTAGGTCTCCTATCTTTCCTAAGTCTAGGTTTCCTAAACCTCCATCTTTCCAAAACCAAGTCTTTCCAAAATCTATCTCTTCAAATCAAAGTCCAATCTTCTCAATTTCAATTTTTAATCTCCTCTTCTAATTTCAAGTCAAATTCAATTTTCAATTCAATCTCTTTTCAAATCAAACCTTCTATTTTCAATCGGACTCCGGTTCAAACTACGACTGACCTGATTCCCCCAAAGGGATACGTAGGCAACCTTCATAGGTGCGGTCACAATACTTTTCAAACTTTCAATTCCACCCTCATGGGTGCGGTTTCCAAAATCTTTTCAAATCTCAAATTCCCATCTAATTTCAAAATTTCTATTTTCAAATTTCTACTTTCAATTTTCAAACTTTTCAATTTCAATTCCATCTCTTCAAATCTATTTTCAAATCAAATTAATTTCAAATCAATCTCTTTTCAAATTTATTTTTCAATTCTCTTATCTTGCATTTGCATATCATGCATCATGTTTTCTAAACATTGTTTTTTCTAAAATGGATAGGATTGAACTATAGTTAGTCGAAGACTCTCACAGGTGAATCTGGGGTAGATTGACATGTAGGTACCGAAAAGGCGGGGTAGGGTGATGGCTTAGTGCGTCTTCCCTACACGTAACCGACCTCCGAACCTAGGATCACTGTTTTCAAAGACCAAAAAGGAGTTATTTTTCAGAAAAAGCGCTAAATGTTTTCCAAAGGTTGCCAAACAACCTGTTTTCTAAAAAACCCTCTCTTGAGGAGATATTTTCAAAAATCTTTTTTCAAAAACCCTAAGTGTAGTCTTCGGATTATTCTTAGTTCTTAGGTGACCTAACTCACCTTAATCAAGTTAGGTGGTGACTCCAAATCTTTTCTAAAAGCCCTTTATTCAAGTCTATTTTCAATTCAAACCTAGTCGCACTCATTCTTCTAGGAGGGTGAGTTCTAACGAGAGAGTACAGCATTTTTCTTGCTTGGGTGAGTATTCCTCGAGTGCGAAAAATATGAGCGCGACAGCTGGCGACTCCACTGGGGAGACTTAGAGGGTTAGGCCGTAGTCATGTCTCTTTACCCTTCACCCATGTAGAATCTTCAATTAACTTGGTTCAATCCTATTCACTTTAAATTTTCAAAACTAAATTTTCAAAATTGTTTTCAAAAAACAAACATGCATTCATTCATATTATCTTGTATTATGTTTGCCATCCACATACTAACACTTGCATCTTTGTTTTGTAGGTGCGCTTTATGTTTAAACATTATTAACTGCTTTGCATGAATGTGATGTACAGGATGAATGGGAGTTGTTGGGCCCTTTCCTCCACTTTTAAAAATCACACACACACTGCATGTGCACTTGCATTCTGCATACTTGCATACCCTGATATGTCCTTTCTAGTTAGAAAGGGGGAACGGTATATTGGTTGTGGGCAAGATGCTGTGTCAGTTTCTTCGCCTACGGCCTCTTGATGGTTCCCCCGCTCGGATCACCAACCGATCATGGCACCACCTCGGGGAGTGGGCCTAGGTTTGAAGATCTGAGGACCGAGCCTTTTTAGGACGCATTAGTCAACCCTCAACCTCATACTCATATAGACACCATGCATAGCCAAACCTCTGCCGGATTTAAGACACGAGCACTGTTTTCAAAATCACGGAGGAAAGGGCGACTGCTCTTACTTTCATTTATACCTGCTGTTATAATGCTTGTATTTATACTGTTATAATGCTTGTCTAACTGTTCATGCATGCATGTTTACTTCAATTGTACCTTCTCTCCTTATACTTTTTGCATATTTATGTTCATGCATTCAATATCCCATGTCAAGACAAGAGTTCCAAGTAACTCAAGTCACTGCATTATCATGCATATGATCAACCCATTGAGAGTGACACCAACGTCACTCTCCCTTGCATTAAACCTACCCAAACCCTAAGGGTTCCCGCGTAACCCTAAGGACTCATGGCATGCACACCAATCCATTTCATAAGAGGGGCCCCAATCCCTCTATGCTCACGGAGATAGGGTTGCCAAGAAGGCAAGGGGCAATCAATCAACAAGGTCTCTCAACGACTTCCTCGACATCAAATCCAACGAAGGCAAATCCGAAGACTCAAGAGTAGTTTAGGTTTTCCCTTTTGTAAAAGTAGATAGGTGGAAGTCCAAAGGAAAATGTTCCCCCTCCCCCTATTAAAATGTATTTCAATTCTTTTGTATCTTAAACCCAAAATTTAATGTACTTTCTATTTTTTATTTTTATGAATGAATGCATGAATGGCTGAAGGTTCCTCCCTGACGGTAAGGTGTCTGCATACAGGGGTAAACCCCTTATCTCCAAAAGTGAGCCAATACATCATGACTAGTTTCCCTCTTTAAGAGGGGCACCTTAGAGCATGCATTGCATAAAGACTTGTCAAGGTCAAACACTGACTCTTCCCTTTTGTTGGTTTTAGGTACCTTCCCTCGTTCCCCAATCTTACAAGCATGGAATTGCTTACTCTTGATACTTTAACTCAGTTACTAGCAGAGACAAGAGAAGTCAAGCATAAGATGACCGAAATGGAAGGCATGCTTTCCTCACTCTTATCCCACACAACTCGAGAGCAAGCAGAGTCCTTGCAGGGCCAAACCTATGATGGACAAAAAAGGATGAAGAAGGAAGATCATGATTATGCCGCCACCATTGCTTCCCAACGACCTCCCCGGCCCTAGGGCCTTGCTCGAATGCCTTCCAAACCAACCCCTAACCAAACACAAGGATTGTATGACCTTTCCTTCAGATGTCATCCCGACCCTTTTGGCCCTGCTACCGAAAATGGCCCCATTTTGAAGCATAGAACTCGAAGCCCTTTCAATTCCCGAACCATCAACCCAGCTGTGACCTCACCAAAACGTGGTCCCCAATCATCAAAAACATCTGCAATACCTCCTCGGACTAGGCGAACAAGTGGGAAGAAGCGGACATTTACAAAACTCGTGTGCTCACAGACCGCGATTTATTTTGGCCTCTTAGCAGTTGGGTATCTGAAACCTGTACCTGCTCGACCCTAGCCCAATCCCCTGCCTCATTATTTCAAGTCTGCAGCAAGCTGTAAGTATCATTCGGATAGCCAAGGACATGATACTGAAGATTGTTTGGCCCTCAAGCATAAGATTCAAGACCTGATAGATAACAAGATCATTGGGATACGACCAGCAAATCCTTCTCCAAACAGCTCTGCAAACCCTCCACTGGACCATGCTGTCAACATCATTAGAAAGTTTGGTAACAACAAGGTTTGTTTTGCTGCATGCCAAGAGATATATTACAAGGACGGAAAGGAAATGGAATGCGAAGATGCCTGGTCACGATATAACCCCAATGAGATGCCAACCCCCGAAGACAAACTTGCATACGAGTCTGTGAAGAAAATTGATGAGGAACTGTCCAAACTCCATAATAAGAATCCCCCATTATGTACACTTGAGGAGCATCGAGCCCCAATTGGAGGCCAAAACAGAAAACCCCGGGCACGACCTATCGAGCTGGACGAATATGAATCGCCCGAGTGGTTTGTTAGAGAAACTCCGGAGCAAACAAATGAAGGCCAGACAATCAAGAAAGCTGACGATTACATCATCACCGCCAACCCACTTGAAACTCCAGGAGAAGCATCTACCTATCCTGCCTTAGCTGAAAATCTTAACCGCGGATGGAATGCAGATGAGGGCACAGGCCCAAGACCTTACTAAAAATGGGTTCCTTACACAAGCGTACAAGAGAGGGGTGGTTTCACCCACTTTCTTTCTATCCCTTTTACTTATTGTTTTTAAATTAATGCTTACATTTTCTTATTGCTGAAGAACCTTATGCTTTTCGTAAAAATAATAATAACAATCAAATGACAGTCTTTTATTCCATTCTTGTTGTCTTGTCTTCCCTGGGAATAGTGACTACTTTCTATGTAAGGGGCATGGTTTGTCTTATGGAATGATCCAACTTGAAGGGATGATAGCATGAGTCAACCACTCGCCAAATGATCAGCCTTCCACAGAGAGAGGGAATAAGGATGAGTGAGGATACTACCCAAAGGCAGCACTTGCAAGACTCTGAGGCTAAGCGATGTGTGGCCAGTTTATTAAGAGGAAGAGGAGCCATCTTTCATTCCCCTACATATAAAGAATAAATAACTAAATAAATGAACAAATGTGCTCATATTCCCTTTGCTTAACCCCTAGTGCCTCGCGGAAAGCGAAAATTTTCTTCGTAAACGCTGATCCAAGACTGTCCTCCCCACACTGGGGCAGACAATAGTTGAGAACTCTAGGAGTGGTGTCCACCTCTATCATGCTAGAATAGTGTTGAAAGCTCTATGGATCAAGCAATCTAATTCAAAGTGAAGAGAGGCCCTCATTTCATTTCCCATACAGTTAAAAGCAACCCCTTGCCAAACCCGTTGAGCTACCTATCCTTTCTTAACAAAACCCCAACCTAGGGATCACCGCCCACACTGGGTATATTGGACTACCAAGGAAGAGGTTTAAGGGAAAAGGGTTAAAGAATTGTTTTGTTTCATAAAAGAATAGAAAAGAAATAGAAAGAACAAGCAAAGGAAAGGAGTTGCCAAGGGGCAAGAGGCCAAAAGAAAAAAAAAATCCTTTAAAGAAAGGCCTGAAGAAAATGATGAATGAATTATCTTCAAAAGCATATAAGAAGAGCAAATGAGAAGAAAGTTATGTCTATCTCAAAAAGGTATATAGAAAAGGGTGAAAGAACAAGGTCATTTTCACCTTGAGAAGTATATGGTCAAAAGCAAGAAGGAAATTTAAAGGGCATCCTAGGTTATAAGGAAACCCAGTAAAAACAATAGGTTTGAGCCTTTACCCTTTCTTGCAAAACCCCGAAACCATGGCCTACATTACAACCCTATTAAAGTCCCCTCTAATTGAAAATAGATTGCTTGATCTAAATAAGTTAGATACGCTGCTAAAGCTAAAAAAAAAAAAAAAAAAAAAAAAGAAGATGCTAATCCTACTGAAAAACGGTTAAGGACAGTTTGGATCTAAACCTTGTTGAAAATAACATTGAATTTGAGCCTACATATCTCGTTGTTTCTAAAACCCCATAACCTAGCCTACATTACGGTCCTAAACAAAGTCTTCTCGGATTGAAATGACTGGCCACTTATCGCTCTGCCAAAGGTCAGGTAAGCTATTGCTAAAACCCCGAGAGTCGAGAGTCTCAGCCCAATAACCCTATACACTAACTTAAGATAGAAAGTGGGAGGCGGTCAAGAGGTTGAGAAAGG
The DNA here is from genome assembly GCA_033060915.1 of Euryodendron excelsum. NCBI lineage: Eukaryota > Viridiplantae > Streptophyta > Magnoliopsida > Ericales > Pentaphylacaceae > Euryodendron > Euryodendron excelsum. The sequence goes on from CM065391.1 coordinate 12,590,238, forward strand.
TTTGAAGTGCTGTCATCCAATCAAGATAGGGTAAAGCCAAAGGAGAAGCTAAATCCCTGAAGAGGAGGGAGTTACCATTCCCAGGACTACAAGTCTAACAGAATCCTATGTCATTCTATTAACATATTTTTAACTTGTACGTATGTTTAAAAAAAAAAAATCAGCATGGTCTTTGTACACATAGGATATAACTCCCTGTAGAAATAGAAGTCACCAACATCAACTCATATAATAAATATCTAACATCATCATACATCACATGCCTCTGATCATAAATGTATCTGTCTATCCATGCATCTAAGTACCATAAACATTCATTTTTGTACAAAATATCATAATAAAACTGTGTAACATAAATACAACTCAGGGACTAGGGGCAAAAGAGGATCAAAATCTCCACAAAGGGCATCTATCACAGGTCGAAGTCAATATCATCCGGATCAAAATCCCTGAAACCCGGAATCGGAGGAGGAGGAGGATAACTACTCGAAGCACCGTCATCCTACAAGGAAGATAGAACCGAAATCAGCTACATACAAAAGGAACTAAGCAACAGCAGAGCAAGAAGAAGCAGAGAGAGAATAACATACCCCCCCACCACCCAACTGAGATAACCGAACCGTCAGGGAAGCTACCTCGTCTTGGTACTGGTCCCGCTCCATCTGGTACTGGTCTCTCTGGTCTCTCATAGCAGTAAACTCGGCCTGGGGCACATATCCTCAAGCACAGCGCCATAGGTCAACCACCTCCTGGCCAACAGCGTACCCGCCGACTACTACCTCAAATCGGGTGAAGGCACCAACCGAATGGGCTCCAAAGTGCGCAGCGTAATCCGTATCTGGAGGGAGCAAGAACTCGGCACCTGGCTGACGCTCCTAATAAGGGATAGGCACTCCCGCCACCAGGGCTCCAAACATATACTCTAGCAGAGCCCCTGCTGATCGAAACTCCTCGTGAAACTGCCTCCAGTGCCGCTCTCCAAGGTAGGACTCCCATATGTCATCACTGAGAAAAGCAGCTCTCGACAAGGACAACGGGACAAGGTACCGGACTGTCTCGTAATGGACTGATCCAATGAAGGGCTGCCAGGTCACATCCCTCACCTCAATCAACTCCAGGTTAGCCCGGAGCGTCACGAAGTCAGTAATCTCCGATCGCTAGGCTACCCGGTCACGAGCCCACCTCAAAGCACGAGGATAGAGATCATCCTCAACAACTGCAGGGCGACGCACCGACAGGTACTCGTAACTCCACCAGACAAGGAAGGGCCAAAAGCTAGTCATGCTACTCCAACGAGAAGAAGTCCGAACCCGCATCGATCGAAGAAAGCAGCCAAAAGAAAAGGACCCCCAGTCCAACTCAGACAAAGCTCCCAAATCGGCTAACTATACTCACAAAACGGGACGGCACGAGTGACTTGTTGTTGTTACAGAAGCAGCTAAAGATGATATACAACACAAGTCGCCGTCTCATGATATCCCGCCTGGCAGGCGATGGCTCAGTAGCAAAAGTACGCTCACCCTGACTAATCCAAGAGACTGGGAAGGCAGAACGCTCAGGCTGAGGCAAATCCAACAACAAACAGGCCTCGTCCCTGCTGACTGGGTGTAGGTGATCCACCGGCTGACAAAGGAGAGTCCTGTAATAATCGCCCAATCTAAAGGAGTGGGGCCTAACTCGAAGCCGACGAAATGGAAGGTCCCAATCTCCCTGAACCACCGCTTAACCAACGCCAGTACTAAATGCCGGTTCAGGCGGTTCGCCTGTAATCCCATGAAAGCACCAAATCCGATCTCTACCAAGAAGGCGCGGTATGATGGGGCAGCCTGCTGCATGGTCACAAAAACCTGATGAACAGCCCCTCGGAAAGCTGTATATACCCGCAGAGGTGGCAAATGCTATCTAAAGTATACACTAGGATGATAGGCCAGATCCCCGAGTGGTGGGACATCTGGTATCTACAGATCTCCCAAGTCAGCGTCTGTCTGCCTATGCCTGGAAGAAGCTCTCCCATAGCCGGTCACCTGATCCCCAAGGCCTGGTACCTCCTCCTCGACATCAACCTCCTCAGCAAAAGCCTGCTCAACTGGAAGAAAAGGGTCGACAGGTAGTCTACTCCCCTGCCCGCTCTGGCTGGATGAAGATCGTCCGATAGATAGTTAATTACCTCTGGATCGACTAGAGCCGCCAGCAGAATCTGTCCGGGCCGCCTTCCCTAAGCGGCGCCTCCTCTCAGAACCGTCATCACCTGCATCTGCCATCCTGAAAAGGTAAGCCAAGGTAAGTGATGCTAATATACCATCCCTACAGTTTAAATATCAGTAAAATAAAATAAACAACTAACACAAACAAAACAAATAAAATTAAATAAAATAAAAACTTCGAATGATAAGTCAAAACAAATTTCCTACCTGCACATCTTGATTTTCCAACTTTAAACCAAGTTTCAAGGGTTCTCTGCCTTTTTCCTTCAAAAAGATTTTATTTCTAAAACTTTAACCAACTCTTTCCTAATTTCTAAAAAAAATTCAGCAGAGTCCCGTTTAAAAGTGGCCCCGACAACGCCCATGACATCAACACAAAATATGAAATATGCACCTTCCAACGCCACAATCACATGACAATGGCACCCGTGCACACTTTTCAATTTTTAAAATTTTCAAAACACATGTTTTATTTTTCAAATAAATCAATGGTTTTCAAACAAGTTCTGAAATTTTTCAAAATCCCCTCAAATGTTTTCAAAATATTCCTACATTTTTCCAAATTTCAAACTTCAAAAATTTCATCAATTTCTTGAATTTTCTAACCTTTTCTAATTTTCTAAATATTTTTCTATTTTTTAAAAAATCAAAAATTCACCGAGTTTTCAAAAAATCACGAAACTTCATATGGTTGTTAAATATATTTTTCTAAGGCACATTGCACAAAAACATAGCCAGAAAACCCAATACCCTGCAGGAACAAATCCCCTAGTCCTGCAGAAAACCCTCTTTGCATAATCATGAAAAATTACTCAAATTCAATCAAATAAGCATCAAAATGCAAAAACAACATCACCAAAGTGTTCAAAACATATCAAAACATTAACTTTCACTATTCACATGATTCAAACGAAGTTCTACACATCAAAATCAACAAAATTTGAAAACTCACCTTTTTTAAGTTCTCCGGCAAAATCTTCACTTACAGCGACGTGGACTCCTTCCAGCAATCACCCACGGTCCCCAAGGAGTGCTCCTTCAAGGTTCAAGTCGGTTTCCACTTGAAAACTCTCAAATTTGCAAAAAACTCTTCAAATCCCGTGGGTGTTCAAACCAGAAATTTTCTGGTTTTAACTTTAAGCTTGGTGACACTAGCAGAGGCGCCAATTCCATTTTCCCAAAGGCGCCACTGCTAGTGGCGCCAGTTATAAATTCTGGGCAGTCGCCCTTTTTCCCGCCAAAACTCGTTTTCAAAGGCCTTTTTGGCCCGTTATCCATTTTCGACCCTCGTTGTCGGAAGATTTCCGATGTCCGTCCCTCCGACTGCCTCGCAGTCAACATGCGACTCTTACTCTTATCGTTGACAAGCAAAGACAGAAAAAGAGAGGCAGCTGTAAGCACCCCATTTTTGACCGCTCGGCAGTCTACACTCCGTCTAGACTTGTTTTCAAGTCATAGTAGGCATATTCCAATCGAAACCAATTCTCTAGGTTCAAATTCCGTCTTTCCATTGCTTCGCGGGCCTGTCAGGCCCAAATAGAGGCAAAATGACCAAAATGCCCTTAGGGGGCATTGACCTTTCCTTTCCAATTCCAATCCTTCTCTCGAGACAGTTTATTCCTTGAGACGGTCCGAGTAGCGAAACTACTCACAAAACCGTTAGAGTAGCGGAAATACTCACAAAACCGTTGGAGTAACGGAAATACTCACAAAACCGTTAGAATAGTGGAAATACTCAAAAATAGGTCGATATAGGGAATTGGCAACAAACCCCTGTGTCACGACGACTACCATTAGAGTGGCAGAAACACTTACAATCCAGGCACGTCTCTTCGGAGATGGTAAGACCCCTTTCCAAACCCTCTCCCGAGACAGTTTATTCCTCGATACGGTTCCAATCCAGGCACGTCTCTTCGGAGATGGTAAGACCCCTTTCCAATCCCTCTCTCGAGACAGTTTATTCCTCGAGACGGTTCCAATCCAGGCGCGTCCCTTAGGAGACGGTCAGACCCCTTTCCAATCCCTCTCTCGAGACAGTTTATTCCTCGAGACGGTTCCAATCCAGGCACGTCTTTTCGAAGACGGTAAGACCCCTTTCCAATCCATCTCTTGAGACAGTTTATTCCTCGAGACGGTCTGAGTAGTGAAACCACTCACAAAACCGTTAGAGTAGCGGAAATACTCACAAAACCGTTAGAGTAACGGAAATACTCACAAAACCATTAGAGTAGCGGAAATACTCACAAATAGGTCGATATAGGGAATTGGCAACAAATCCCTGTGTCACGACAACCGCCGTTAGAGTGGCGGAAACACTCAAAACCCAGGTCAACACCAGTGTCTGTTAGCCCGCTTCGGTGAAAAGGGACCAAACTGTCCTTTGGACCTTTTCCGAGACTTTCCGGTCAAGATGACCATTTTGCCCCTAGGCATCCAGATGCCCCGGGAACCACACCGACTCTGGGTATCAAACCGATAACCCTTTAAGATTGCTTTTATAGTACTCTCAACTTTCCCTTATCATTCTGGATCATTCCGAGTCAGTTCCGGTCAACCCGGTACAAAATGACCGTTTTGCCCCTGGTGGGCCGGTCTCCTTTTTCGACCACACCGGCTATGGGTATCAAACCGGTAACCCTTTGAGAATACTTCTTATAGTATTCTCAATCCTCCTCTACCTTTCCGGATCATTCCGAGTCAATTCCAGCAAACCCGGTGCGAAATGACCATTTTGCCCTTGGTGGGCCAGTCTCCTTTTCCGACCACACCAGCTCAGGGAATCAAACCGGCAACCTTTGGAAACATTCTAAATAATGTTTCCAAATCCCAAGTCTTCTTCCGGGACAATACGAGTCTGTCCCGGCAATTTTCCGGTCCAATTAACCGTTTTGCCCCTAAAGTCCCGGTCAACCTTTCCGACCCATCCTATCCTCATTTCTCAAGTCAAATACCTCCAAGACACTATTTTAAGTGTTCCTGCTCCTTTCTGACCTTCCGGGTCATTCCCGGCTCCCTTAAATCATTTCCGGACTTTCCGGAGTCACTCCTAGTGAAGCCAGGCTAAAAATTGCATGGTAGTCACTAGTACAGGCGCCCAAATCTAGTCAAAGATATGTTGCTTGCCGACTTATAAAGTTTCCTAAATGGCTGGCGCCAAGCCAAGAATTGGCCTAGCGCCACTCCTAGTGGCGCCAAGAGCAATTTTGCCCTGGCGTCACTGCAACAGGCGTCAGGTTTGTCCAATTTCTATAAATACAGAGCCTCATTCAACGTGAAAATGGTCTGCAAAACTTAACCTAAAAATCCTATATTTCAATATACAGAGCTCGAGCACCTCCTAAACCCTAGCCTCCTTAGGTTTTCCAAACCCTAGCCACCCTACACAAATCCTAGCCTCCTATACACTCATACACACCCCCATACACTCATACCCTAGACTTCAACCATCCTTTGAAGACTGGAAGAGCTGCTATCTAAAGCTTGAAGACCACCCTTGAAGGTTGAAGAAGAAGATCAAGACAAAGACTGAAGATTGAAGACAAGCAAGGCGCGCAAAATAAAGAAGACATACGGTAGGTTTTCTATTTAAATTTCCGCACTTCCCCCCTCTCTCTTCTCTCTCCTAACCCACTTGGGTTTTCTCTATTTTAATCCCCCATCTCTTTCCCCCCCCCCCCCCCCCCCCCTTTCTTTGCATGCTTGAAACAAGGAGATTCCCGGTCCATGTGTAGGATTGGGCTATTGGAGAGTCACCGTGTCGGGGGCTTTCTTCTAGTCAAACCAAAGACCACGTGGGTCCAGCCCCCTTGATTATGTGGTCAAGCCTTAGCCTTGTATGTTCACGACCCCAAATTGCATTGAGCATATCATAATCTTGCATCTTCCAAAATTCATTTTCAAACTCGTTTTCAAAATAGTTTTCAAACTTGTTTTCAAAATTGCATCAAAATCTCTTTTTCAAAAAGTTGTTTTCAAAACCACAATTCTAGGGTGATTCTAGCATTTCCATGGCTAGGGTTGCTTTAGGAAAGTGTTACATTAAAAGTGACCGTTTTGGTATATATTTTCAAATCTTATTGTTTTCAAAATCACTTTCTTAAAGTGGTTCTAGCACTCTTATGGCCAGAATCGCTTTAGGAAAGTGAGATGTTTTTATGCTGTCCAAAAACTCTCTTCAAAAATCTCTTCCTAAAAATCTCTTTTTCAACATACTTTCCTAAAACTCTCCTCTCCAAAATTGTTTTCAAAAACTCCTTCCCAAAATCTGTTTTTCAAAACTCTCTTTTTTAACTCCTCTCCAAAATCTTTTCTTCAAAATCCACTTTCTAAAAAACGTTCCCCACAACTCTTTCCAAAAACTCTCTTTCCAAAATTTTTTTTCTAGAAACTCTCCTCTAGGATCTTCTTTCCCAAATCTACGTTTCTACGTTTCCAAAACTCTCTTTCCAAAATCTACGTTTCTAAAAACGCACTTTACAAAACTCCTTCTCTTTAAAATCTTTTTCCAAAAACTCCCTCTTCAAATTTACTTTCCAAAAGTTCCTCCCTAAGATTCCATTCTAGAAAATTTTCGTTTCCAAAAACGCACTTTCTAAAAATCCCTTTTCCTTAGAGTCCACAATTAGGAAACCCTAATTTTCTTTCCAAAAACATGATTTTCAAACTTTACCCCAAACCTAGGTTTCCAAAACCTCATGTTTTCACATAAAAAATATACATGTTTCCAAAACCTATTTTCTACGTCAAAACTATGGTTTTTCAAATCTATGGTTTCTAAAACCTCCCTTTCCAAATCCTTGCCAAATCAAATTTTCCCTTTAGGAAACAAAATCAAACCTTTGCTTTAGGAAACCAAATCTAATCTCCCCGTTTAGGAAACTAGATCCTATCCTCCGTTTTTGGAAACGAAATCAAACCTTCGCTTTTAGTAACAAAATCCAATCATTTCCTAATCCGACTTTTTTCTTAATTCAAATCCTTCCTAAACTTCCACTTTCCTAAACCCTAAGTTTCCAAAAACTTGAACATAAAAATCTTTCCTAATTCAACCCCCTTTCCAAATCTTAACTTTCCAAATTCAAGCTTTTAAACATTTCCTAAACTCAAACCTTTCTTAATTTCAAGATTTTCTAAAACTCTAAAACTTTCTAAAATCTTAAATCTTTCTAAACTCTAAAACTTTCTAAATCCTAAACCTTCCAAATTTCAAATCTTTTCAAATCCAAAGTTTCCTAAATTCAAAACTTTCTTAAGTTAAATCTTTCTAAACTTCCAAGCTTTCTAAATTCTAAATCTTTCCAAAACTTCAACATCTTTCCAAATCCAAAACTTTCTTATTTTCAAAACTTCCTTGTTTTCAAAACTTTCCAAATTCAAAACTTCCCTTTTTCAAACATTTCTAAATTCGAAACTTTCTTAATTCAAAACTTTCCTAATTTGAAAACTTTCCTAAATTAGACCTTTCCTAATTCAAGCCTTTCCTAAATCCAATCTTTCCTAATCTCCAAAAACTTCCAAGTCAAGTTGAATCTTTCCTAGGTCTCCTATCTTTCCTAAGTCTAGGCTTCTTAAACCTCCATCTTTCCAAAACCAAGTCTTTCCAAAATCTATCTTTTCAAATCAAAGTCCAATCTTCTCAATTTCAAATTTTAATCTCCTCTTCTAATTTCAAGTCAAATTCAATTTTCAATTCAATCTCTTTTCAAATCAAACCTTCTATTTGCAATCGGACTCCGGTCCAAACTACGACTGACCTGATTCCCTTAAAGGGATACGTAGGCAACCTTCATAGGTGCGGTCACAATACTTTTCAAACTTTCAATTCCACCCTCATGGGTGCGGTTTCCAAAATCTTTTCAAATCTCAAATTTCCATCTAATTTCAAAATTTCTATTTTCAAATTTCTACTTTCAATTTTTAAACTTTTCAATTTCAATTCCATCTCTTCAAATCTATTTTCAAATCAAATTAATTTCAAATCAATCTCTTTTCAAATTTATTTTTCAATTCTCTTATCTTGCATTTGCATATCATGCATCATGTTTTCTAAACATTGTTTTTTCTAAAATGGATAGGATTGAACTATAGTTAGTCGAAGACTCTCATTGGTGAATCTGGGGTAGATTGACATGTAGGTACCGAAAGGGCAGGGTAGGGTGATGGCTTAGTGCGTCTTCCCTACACATAACCAACCTCCGAACCTAGGATCACTGTTTTCAAAGACCAAAAAGGAGTTATTTTTCAGAAAAAGGGCTAAATGTTTTTCAAAGGTTGCCAAACAACTTGTTTTCTAAAAAACCCTCTCTTGAGGAGATATTTTCAAAAACTTTTTTTCAAAAACCCTAAGTGTAGTCTTCGGATTATTCTTAGTTTTTAGGTGACCTAACTCACTTTAATCAAGTTAGGTGGTGACTCCAAATCTTTTCTAAAAGCCCTTTATTCAAGCCTATTTTCAATTCAAACCTAGTGGCACTCATTCTTCTAGGAGGGTGAGTTCTAACGAGAGAGTATAGCATTTTTCCCACTTGGGTGAGTATTCGTCAAGTGCGAAAAATCTGGGCGCGACAATAGGTGTGTCGCACGAAGATTTTTCGCACTCGAGGAATACTCACACAAGCAGGAAAAATACTGTACTCTCTCGTTAGAACTCACCCTCCTAGAAGAATGAGTGCGACTAGGTTTGAATTGAAAATGGATTTGAATAAAGGGCTTTTGAAAAAGATTCGGAGTCGCCATCTAACTTGATTACGGTGAGTTAGGTCACCTAAAAACTAAGCATAATCCGAAAACTACACTTAGGGTTTTTGAAAAAAGGTTTTGAAAATATCCTCAAGAGAGGGTTTTTAAGAAAAACAGGTTGTTTGGCAACCTTTGGAAAACATTTAGCCCTTTTTGAAAAATAACTCCATTTGGTCTTTCGAAAATAGTGATCTAGGTTCGGATGTTAGTTACGTGTAGGGAAGACGCACTAAGCCATCACCCTACCCCGCCCTTTCGGTACCTACATGTCAATCTACCCTAGATTCACCTATGAGAGTCTTCAACTAATCCAATGTTCAATCCTATCCACTTTGAAAAAGAATGTTTGAAAGAAAACTAACATGATGCATGATATGCAAGTGCAACAGAAAGTTAATTGAAAAATATATTTGGAAAGAGATTGATTTGAAATTGATTTGGAAAGAAATTGATTTGATTTCAAAGAGATTTGAAATTGAAAAGTTTTGGAAATTGAAAGTAGAAATTTGAAAATAGAAATCTGAAATTGGAAATGTGAAAATAGATTGGAGATTTGGAAAGATTTTTGAAATTTGAAATTTGAAAAATGTTGTGACCGCACCTATGAAGGCTGCCTACGTATCCCTTTGGAGGAATCAGGTCAGTCGTAGTTCGGACCGGAATCCAATTGAAAATAGAAGGTTGGATTGAGAGAAAGTGATTGAATTGAAAATTGAATTTGATTTAAAATTCGAAGAGGAGATTGGAATTTGAAATTTTGGAAAAGATTGGACTTTGATTTGAAAAGATAGATTTGGACTTATTTTAGAAAGATGAAGGTTTAAGAAACCTAAACTTAGGAAAGGTTTGACTTGACTTGGAAGGCTTAGGAGATTAGGAAATGTTGGATTTAGGAAATGTTTGAATTAGGAAAAGTTCGATTTAGGAAAGTTTCGAATTAGGAAAGTTTCATTTTTGGAGAGTTTTGAATTAGGAAAATTTTGAAATTAGGAAAGTATCATTTTAGGAAAGATTTCGAATTAAGAAAGTGTCATTTTAGGAAAGTTTTGGAATTAGGAAAGTTTTAACTTAGGAAAGTTTTGAAAATATGAAAGTTTTGTTTAAGAAAGGTTTAGAATTTGGAGAGTTTCAAGTTAAGAAAGTTTTTAAATTTAGAAAGATTTAGATTTGGGAAGATTTGAAATTTTAGGAAAGCTTAGAATTTAAAAAATTTAGAAGTTCAGAAATATTTAACTTAAGAAAGTTTTGAATTTAGAAAAACTTTGAATTTGGAAAGATTTGAAATTTGGAAAGTTTAAGATTTAGAAAGTTTTAGAGTTTTAGAAAATCTTGAGATTAGGAAAGGTTTGAGTTTAGGAAAAGTTTGAAAACTTAGGTTTGAAAAGTTAAGATTTGAAACGAAGGTAGAATTAGGAAAGGGTTGAATTAGGAAAGATTTGAAAGGTGAGTTTTAAAATTTAGGAAAGATTTTTATGTTCAAGTTTTGGAAACTTAAGATTTAGGAAAGTGAAAGATTAGGAAGGATTTGAGTTAGGAAAGATTTGGATTAGGAAGGGATTGGATTTTGTTTCTAAAAAAGAAAGTTTGATTTTTGTTTCCAAAAACGGAGGATTGGATCTAGTTTCCTAAATGGGAAGATTAGTTTTGGGCAAGGATTTGGAAAGGGATGTTTTGGAAACCCTAGATTTGGAAAACTATAGTTTTGACGTAGAAAACAGGTTTTGGAAACATGTATAATTAGGATGTGAAAACAAGAGGTTTTGGAAACCTAGGTTTGGGACAAAGTTTGAAAATCATGTTTTTGGAAAGAAAATTAAGGTTTCCTAATTGTGAGTTCTAGGGCTTGACTTGGGCTCTAAGGAAAGAGTTTTTTTAGAAAGTGCGTTTTTGGAAACGAAAGTTTTCTAGAAGAGAATCCTAGGGAGGAGTTTTTGGAAAGTGAATTTGAAGATGGAGTTTTTAGAAAAAGATTTTAAAGAGAAAGAGTTTTGGAAAGTGTGTTTTTGGAAACGTAGGTTTTTAGAAGAGAATCCTAGAGGGGAGTTTCTAGAAGGAAGATTTTGGAAAAAGAGTTTTTTAGAAAGATTTTTGGAAGGAGATTGTTGGATAGAGAGTTTTTAAGAAAGTGAATTTAGGGAGTGTTTTTAGAAAGTGAATTTTGAGGAGAAAGAGTTTTTGGAAAGGAGTTGAAAAAGGAAGCATTGAAAAATAGATTTGGGAGGGAGTTTTTTAAAACAAATTTGGAGAGGAGAGTTTTAGGAAAGTATATTGAAAGAGATTTTTAGGAAAAGAGTTTTTGAAAAGAGAGTTTTTTAGAAGGTGTAAAAACATCTCACTTTCCTAAAGCAATTCTAACCATAAGAAGGCTAGAACCACTTTAGGAAAGCGGTTTTGAAAACAACAAGATTTAAAAATATGGACCGTATTGGTCACTTTAAATGTAACACTTTCCTAAAGCAATCCTAGCAATGGAAAAGCTAGAATCACCCTAGGATTGTGATTTTGAAACCATGTTTTGAAAAAAGAGATTTTGATGCAATTTTGAAAACAAGTTCAAAAACGATTTTGAAAACGAGTTTGAAAACAAATTTTTTGAAGATGCAAGATCATGATATGCACAATGCAATTTTGGAGTCATGAACATATAAGGTTAAGGCTTCACCACATAATCAAGGGGGCCAGACCCACGTGGTCTCTAGTTAGACTAGAAGAAAGCCCCCGACACGGTGACTCTCCAATAGCCCAATCCTACACATGGAAAAGATCAGGAACACTTAAAATAGTGTCTTGGAGGTATTTGACTTGAAAAATGATGATAAGATGGGTCGGAAAGGTTGACCGGGTCCTTAGGGGCAAAACGGTCAATCGGACCGGGAAACCACCGGGACAGACTTAGACTGTCCCGGAAGAAGTCTTGGTATCTGGAAACATTATTCAGAATGTTCCCAGAGATTTTTGGTTTGATTTCCAAAGCCGGCATGGTTGAAAAAGGTGACCGGCCCATCAGGGGCAAAACGGTCATTTTGTACCGAGTTGGCCGGAACTGACTCGGAATCATCCGGAAAGGTAAAGGAAGGTTGAGAATACTATAAAAAACAGTCTTAGAAGGTTACTGGTTTGATACCCAGAGCCAGTGTGGTCGAAAAAGGAGACCGGCCCTCCAGGGGCAAAACGGTCATTTTGTACTAGGTTGGCCGAAATTGACTTGGAATGATCCGGAAAGGTAAAGGAAGGTTGAGAATACTATAAGAAGTAATCTCAGAGGGCTACCAATTTGATACCCAGAGCCGGTGTGGTTCCCGGGGCATTCGGATGCCTAGGGGCAAAATGGTCATCTTGACCAGAAAGTCTCGAAAAATGTCCAAAGGAAAGTTTGGTCATTTTTCACCAAAGTGGGCTAATAGACACTGGTGTTGACCTGGGTTTGGAGTGTTTCTGCCACTCTGACGGCGGTTGTCGTGACATAGGGGTTTGTTGAAAATTCCCTATTACGACCTATTTGTGAGTATTTCTGCTACTCTAACGGTTTTGTGAGTATTTTCGCTACTCGGACCGTCTCGAGGAATAAACTGTCTCGAAAGAGGGATTGGAAAAGGGATTTAGTGTCTTCGAAAAGACGTGCCTGGATTGGAACCGTCTCGAGGAATAAACTGTCTCGAGAGAGGGATTGGAAAGGGGTCTTATCGTCTCTGAAAAGACGTACCTGGATTGGAACCGTCTCGAGGAATAAACTGTCTCGAGAGTGGGATTGGAAAGGGGACTTATTGTCTCCGAAAAGACATGCATGGGTTGGAACCGTCTCGAGGAATAAACTGTCTCGAGAGAGGGATGAAGTCGGAAAGGAAAGGACAATGCCCCAAAAGGCATTTTGGTCATTTTGCCTCTATTTGGGCCTGGTGGGCCCGTGAGGCAATAGACAGACGAGATTTGAACTTAGAGAGTTGGTTTTGGTTGGAATACGCCCACAGTGATTTGAAAACAAGTCTGGACGGAGTGTAGACTGCCGAGCGGTCAAAATGGGGTGCTTACAAGGTACAAGGTGTCCCACAAATTGTCCCGCAAGGTACATCCTGAAAATGGCATGCTCTCCGTATCTTCTGTGAACTGCACCCTCTTTGTATCTTCCTCGAGGTCCCACGAGAACCTACAAAGTGTCCCGCGAAGTCTCTTGGAAGAATTTGCACACTATTTCTTCTCATGAGATGCTGTGAAGTCCTACAAGGGTCAGTATGACTACCCATGCATATCCACATATCCCACGATTTGTCTCGAAGTCCATCAAGACTTGTCAAAGTTTTATAGCACACTTTGAAGCTTCATACAAACTCTTCTTAGCACAAGCTTGCATGAAATAGCAATGAAGATCATTCTAATACATTGTGATTAGCATCTAAAATACAATAAACATGAAATGTCACAAAATTGGCCAATTACATGATTTTACAAAATGTATTATTTATTTTGCCAAATAATGAAGGGTCGACATGATCCAATGGGGACAATGTCATGCATTTACGACTTAGGGTAAATTAAATATAAATAATTAAAACTATAAAATAGTGTAATTTGAAACTTCAGGCTCTCGTCCTTTCCTGGTTGTTGTTTCGAAATTGTGCAGATACTGTAGAGTTTAATGGAAGCATACAATAAACACTGGTTGGTTGTTTCCTTAAATTTATCATACTTCCTCCCCAAACATCTCCTTTTGGGGGGTTATTCGATCTACTGACTATTTTACCCAATCGGTTGTGTTTGGAAGTGTGTGTGTGTGTGTGTTTCTAGACTTAGGATTTGTCCTTTCGTAAAAACAAAAATAAAAATTATACTTCTTATATGCAAAAGTTGAAAAAGAAAAAAAAAACAAGAAGTTGGATAATACCTAGAGTAAGGTAATGTAATTGGCTAAATTTCGTGCCAAGTCTTGTTTGATGTAATTTGGGAAATTGGGATATCAATCACAAGCATTCAGATATGATTTAAAGCTTATTCATTCAAGCTCATGCTAAGAGAGACTTGTATGATATATCTTGGCTGATAATAGGGACTTCGAGAGATGTCGATGGATTTTGAGGGATCTCAAGGGCAAAAACAGTATGTTGGTTGCGGAACAAGGCCTCGCAAGATGTCGCAGGAAAAAATTGCGAGCATGCAAAACAAGCATGACTTCATAAGATTCTCACGGGATCTCTCAAAATGTCGATGGAAAAAAATAGTGAACGTGCAAAATCTACGATTGAGCTCGTGGGATCTCGCGGATCGAGCTATGCGAAATATAAATTATCGGGATTCGAGCTACTAAGGTTTTTGTGCCTATTTAAGGCTCAGCACACTTCACCAGATCAAATCGGAGCCGCCACACTTAAAACACCTTGAGAGAAGATTTTTTCACCTTCCAAAAAGCTTATAAACGTTTCTTAGCAACATTCTTCTTAAACGAAAATTGAAGAGATTGAACGTCATGAAGGAGTTCAAGACGAAAAAACCGTTCTAAGCGGATCTGAACACTGTTCAGATCCCTCGAAACCTTTCTAATTCAACTACAAGTTCCAATCTTAGGTTACATAAACCCTAAGATGCCTAAACTCTAGTTCAACCCTAATTCCAAGTTAGGAAGCTTCAACTCTTTTCTAGAACTCCTTTCTAAACCAAGATAATTTTTCAACTTCAATTTAAGTCAAAATGTTTTCAAAACTCAACACTTTCTTTTCCAAATCAAGTCCAAGTTCTTCTTCCATGTTTTATTTTTTCAAATCAAAGTCAATTCTAAGGTCAATTCTAAATCCAAATTTCAATTTCAAATCTTCTTTTCAAAGTTCAAATCAAACCCTTTTTCAAATCAAATCCTTTTTCAAATCAAACTCTTCTTCTAATCAAAATCTTTTCAAATCAAACTTTTCAAAACTTCAAAGTGTCTATTTTCAATCAAATTCTTGTCCGAACTATGACTGACCTGATTCCCAAAAAGGAATACATAGGCAACCCTAATGGGTATGGTCACAACCTTTTTCAAGTTTCCAATTCCATAATCTATTTTCAGTTTTTAAAACCTTCTTTCAAAATCAAATCCTTATTTTCAAATCTATTTTCAGCATCAAAACATTTTTCTTGCATTTGCATATCATGCATCATATCAAGCTTCTTTTTCAAAGTTCTATTCTAAAGTGGATAATATTAGACTCTTATTAATCAAAGAATCTAAATGAGTGAACTTAGAGTGAATAGACATATAGGTTTCGCAAGGGCAGGGTAAGGTGTTGGCTTAGTGCATCTTCCATACACGTAACCAACCTCCGAACTTAGATTATTATTTTCAAAGACCAAAATGGAGTTATTTTCAAAAAGGGCTTAAAACTTTCTAAAGGTTGCCAAACAACCTATTTTCTAAAAACCCTCTCTTGAAGAAGTTTTCAAAATCTTTTCAAAAATCCTAAGTGTAATATTTGGATTGTACTTAGTTTTAGGTGACCTAACTCACCTTAATCAAGTTAGGTGACAACTCCGAACCTTTTCCAAAAAGCCCTTGATCAAATCAATTTCAAATTCAAACTTAGTCGCACTCGTCCTTCTAGGAGGATGAGTTCTAACGAGAGAGCACTATGTTTTTCTCACTTATTTTTCTCAAGTGCGAAAAATCAGGGCGCGACAGCTGGTGACTCCACTGGGGACACTTAGAGGGTTAGGCCAATGTCTTGTCTCTTCACACTCACTCATTTGGAGTCTTTGATTAACTTGTCCAATTCTATCCACTTCAAACTTTGAAAATCAAACTTTTCAAAGTTATTTTAAAAAAAGTGTCATTGCTCGCATTCAATTACATTCAATTATTTAATCTTGCATTAAGTTTGTCATTCAAATATTTGACTTTTTACATCTTTATTTTTGTAGGTGAACCTTTGTTCATATATTTATTTCATGTTATATTAATTGCCATGTATGTATGGAATGGGCAGGATGGATAGGAGTTGTTGGGCCCTTTCCTCTTCTTTTTAAAATTTCACACACACACACTATATTGTGCACAAGCATTTGCATACTTACATTCTCTACCTGAATATGTCTCTTCTAGTTAGAAAGGGGAACGGTATATTGGTTGTGAGCAAGATGCTGTGTTAATTTCTTCGCCTACAGGCTCTTAATGGTTCCCCCGCTCGAATCACCAACCGATCATGGCACTACCTCAGGGGGTGGGCCTAGGTTTGAAAATCTGGGAACCGAGCCTTCTTAGGAAGCACTAGTAAACCCTCAACCTCATATTCATGTAGACACCATGCATAGCCGAACCTTTACCAGATTTAAGACACGCACGTCAATTTTAAAACTATGGAGGAAAGGGCAACTGCTTTACTTTCCTTTAAGCTTATCTATTCATGTTGTTATAATACTTGTATTCCTGCTATTATAATACATGTATAACTGCTCATGCATCCATGTTTACTTTACAAATACATTCTCTCTCCCTCTACTTATGCATCCATGTTCATGCATTCGATATTCTATGTCAAGACGAGAGTTCCAAAGTAACTCAAGTCACTGCATCTTCATACATATGATCAACCCATAGAGAGTGACGCCAAGATCCCTCTCCCTTACATTAAACCTAGCAAAATTCTAAGGGTTCCCATATAAACCTAAGAACTCATAGCATGCATTTCAAGTCATTCCATAAGAGGGGCCTCAGTCCCTTTATGCTCACGAAGATAGGGTTGCCAAAAAGACAAGGGGCAATCAAATAGCAAGGTCTCTCAATGACCTCCTTGACATCAAATTCAAAGAAGGCAAATCCAAATACTCAAGAGTAGTTTAGGATTTCAAATGTAAAAGTAGATAGGTGGAAGTCCTCTCCCTATATTAAAATGTATTTCATTTTCATTGTATTTAAACTCTAAAGTTCAATGTACTTCTTTATTTTTCATGTATGAATGAATGTTCCCACTCGACGGTAAGGTATTTGCATACAGGGGCAAACCCCCTATCTCCAAAAAAGTGAGCCAAATCCATCATGTTTAGCCCCCTCTCAAGATGGGGCATCCTAGGATATGCATCGTATAAAGCTTTCCAAATATCAAAAACTAACTTGTGGCTTGTGTCTTTGTTTTTCTTTTCTTTCTTTTTCTTTTACAGAAACTACACCATAGGAAGTCATCATTGCTCCTAAGAAAGACCGACATCCACCTAGAGACCCCATCATTTCTCGAGAAAGAGTTGCACTAATGGCCGCCAATCCTGATGAGCCATCCTTTGTCTCTCGTGAAAAAGTCAATGAAATGAGAACCAAGATCGATGAAATGGCCATAAAGGAAGCTACTCTGACCCCATCATCATCTACTGTTTTTTCCAAGGACCCCAAATCTGCTAATCCAAGGTTTATGCTACAATCCGACGTTACTGGGAAGAACAAGGAGGATCCCAAAGGGGTCAATATTGAAGAAGAGGAAACCATACTACTCTCACCTATTGTAAAAAGAACTTCCCTCAACCCTCTTAGTCTGAAAATTCAAGGGTTAGAGGACTCGCGGCGAAGCCTCTACGACCATGACTCATTTGGGCTTGCATCTTATGATGAGTTGTGTTTCTTCCCAAACCATCTGAGACCTGCTAAGTTCAAAATGCCTGACTTTCAAAAGTATGATGGCACTAGTAACCCTATTGCCCACCTTCGCCTATATGCTGGGGCATTAAATGGCCATGGTAACGATCTAAAGCTCCTCATGCAACTATTCCAACATAGTCTTACCGGGTCCGCTCTACAATGGTTTGCCCAACTGGACCTAAGGAAGATCATAACTTGGATCGAGCTAGTTAATGCATTGAAAGCCCAATACCATAGCAACATCGACCTTACTTTCGACCGGTGGTCCCTAATGACTATGAGTAAAGGCAAAAAGGAAAACTTTAAGAGCTATGCCCTTAGATGGAGAGAAGCAGCCATGCAAGTTAATCCCCCACTGGAAGAAAAGGGGTATGTGTAATTGTTTATCCTCACGTTCCAAGGCATCTACTATGAGAAGCTCTACACTAGCGTAGGGAAAAACTTCTCCAAACTCATTATGTAATGGGAAATGATAGAAAATGGTGTCAAGACGGGGAGGATTACTGACCCATATGCAAAAACTGGAGAAAGCTCTGCCAACATAGGTAAGAAGGTGGTTACTGCAAGGGGAGTAATCAAAAAGGAGAGTGAGGTGTTTGGTGTCTTGCCCATTCAACCACCCCAATACTGTCCCCTACTTCAATCTCACCTTATCTTGCCCATGCCCACTCTAAGCATGCCCACTCAAACACCTAACTATGGCCCTATTGGGACACGACCTAACTTCAATAGGCTGACCCGACACTTCCGTAATTTCGACGCCTTAGCCTGCACCCAAACCAAGCCCTACATAACCTCCTAAGAAACAATATCCTAAAACCCATACCGGCCCATCCATTGCCAAGCCCCCTACCTCCAACCTTTAATGGCCCCCTCACTTGCGAGTATCACTTGGGAAGCACTGGGCATGACACCAAAAGCTACTTCTCCCTCAACCATAAAATCCAAGACTTGATAGGCAATAAGATCATTGATCTACAACCGGTGAACCCTATTCCTACCCCCAATATGACCACGAATCCTCTGTCGGACCACACAGTCAATGTGATACTAAAGAAAATAAAAGATGAGAAGGAGTTAGATGAGATCATGGTCAAAGATTACGAAGGTGACTGCAAGACTGATGAAGAGAGTGATTGGGAAGAATATCATCCACCATACCCAATCTACCTTTATAACTCTAATGAGGTGTCCGATTCATCAGACTAGCCAATTGAGGAGCCAACACTTGTAGAGGAGGACTCCGCCAAAGAAATAGCCATTGATGGTTAAGGTGATGAATTTCTACACCTCGGGTATGCCAAAGTTGAGCGCCATTTATTGGAAAACCCTTGGCCCGCAACTGAGTTTAATTATGAAGACATGGGCTGGGAGCTAGAGGAACCAAAAGCACAGACAAAGTCATTCGAGTTAGAGAGAGGCGAGCTAGCCACCCTGCTTATGGAAGAACCTGCCACCAAAGACAACAAGGAGGTCAATGAAGCTAACAACTACACCATCACTGCCAACACACCTAGGGCTCTAGAAGAAGTCTTGCCTACCTCACCTTGGCCAAAGAGCATAACCATGGATGGAGTGTTAGAAATGTGGGCATCGTTCCAAAACCCTACTGAGAGGGTTTCTCTTCAAAAGTGTACAAAAGAGGGGTGTTTTCACCCACTTTCTTCCTATCCCTTTACGTTTTGTCCTTAAATTGATGTCTTCATTTCCATTTCTTTTAAAGAACCATATGCTTGTCACTGAAATAATAAAATAATTAAGTATTTTCATTCAATGGCTGTTATCTTTTATTTTTCTTGTGAATGGTGAATATTTCCTACACAAGGGGCATGGACTATCTAATGGAGGACCTGACTTGAAGGGTATGATAGCATGATTTAACCACTCGCCAAAGGATCAACTTTTTGAAGAGAGAGGGGATGGAGGATGAGTGAGGAAACTACCCAAAAGCAATACTTGCAAGACACCAAAGCTAAGCGATGTATGGCTAGACTATCAAAAGGAAAAGGAGCCATCTTTTATTTTTCCATAAAAAAAATGTTCATACTCCCTTTTGCTTAACCCACTAGTGCCTCACAGAAAGCAAAGATTTCTTGTCAACCCTGATCCAAGACCATCCCCCCACACTAGGGCAGATAAATAACTAAGAACTCCACAAGGCCTGTCATTCATCTTCTATCAAGTTAAAGCAACTTAAAGGCTCTATGGATCAACCAATCTAGTTCAAAATGAAGAAAGGTCTTCATTGCATTTTCCATACAATCAAAAGCAACCTTTGTCAAATCTGTTGAGCCGGTCACTTTTCTTTTCAAGAAAAACCCCAACCTAGGAGTCATCGCCCACAATGGGTTAAATTGAAATGCTAAGGAAAAGATCTGAAAGAAAGAAGTTTGTAGAAGTATTCATCTCATAAAAAGAAGAAAAAGAAGAAAAAAAAAAGAAATGGAAGAAAAAGGAAAGCAAAGAGAAAGAGTCACCAAGGGGCAAGAGGCAAAAAATAAATAAAAGGGCCAGAAGAGAGTCATTTTGTGCCATCTTGAAAAGCATATAGTAAAGCCATAAGAGAAAAGAGTTATTTCATGACATCCTAAGAAGTATATAATAAAGGCAAGAAGGAAAATCCAAATGTGATCCTAGGTGATAAAGAAGCCCAATAGAAGGTATAGGTTCAAGCCTTTACCTTTCCTTGTGAAACCCCAAAACCATGATCTACATTACAATCCTACTAAAATCCACTCTGATTGACAATAGATTGCTTAATAAAAATGAGCCAGACATGTTGTCGAAGCTAAAGAAATATGCTAACCCTACCAGAAAAACAATCAAGGATAGTATGGATCTAAACCCTAATGAAAACAACATCAAGTTTGAGCCTGCATATCCAGTTGCTTCAAAACTCCATAACCTAGCCTACATTATGGTCCTACAACAAAGCTGTAAGCACCCCATTTTTGACCGCTCGGCAGTCTACACTCCGTCCAGACTTGTTTTCAAGTCCTCATGGACATATTCCAATCGAAACCAATCCTCTAGTCCAAATTCTGTCTTTCCATCGCTTCGCGGGCCTGTCAGGCCCAAATAGAGGCAAAATGACCAAAATGCCCTTAGGGGCATTGTCCTTTCTTATTCCAATTCCAATCCCTCTCGAGAGACAGTTTATTCCTCGAGACGGTCTGATTAACAAAACTACTCACAAAACTGTTAGAGTGGCGGAAACACTCACAAAACCGTCAGAGTGGCGGAAACACTCACAAAACCGTTAGAGTAGCGGAAATACTCACACCATTAGAGTGGCGGAAACACTCAAAACCCAGGCACGTCTCTCCGGAGTCGGTAAGACCCATTTCCAATCCCTCTCTCGAGACAGTTTATTCCTCGAGACGGTTCCAATCTAGGCACGTCTCTTCGGAGATGGTAAGACCCCTTTCCAATCCCTCTCTCGAGACAGTTTATTCCTCGAGACGGTCCGAGTAGCAAAACTACTCACAAAACCGTCAGAGTGGCGGAAACACTCACAAAACCGTTAGAGTAGCGAAAATACTCACACCGTTAGAGTGGCGGAAACACTCAAAACCCAGGCACGTCTCTTCGGAGACGGTAAGACCCCTTTCCAATCCCTCTCTCGAGACAGTTTATTCCTTGAGACGGTTCCAATCCAGGCACGTCTCTTCGGAGTCGGTAAGACCCCTTTCCAATCCCTCTCTCGAGACAGTTTATTCCTTGAGACGGTTCCAATCTAGGCACGTCTCTTCGGAGACGGTAAGACCCCTTTCCAATCCCTCTCTCGAGACAGTTTATTCCTCGAGACGGTCCGAGTAGCAAAACTACTCACAAAACCGTTAAAGTAGCGGAAATACTCACAGACCCATTAGAGTAGCGGAAATACTCACAAAACCGTTAGAGAGCGGAAATACTCAACCGTTAGAGTAGCAGAAATACTCACAGAACCGTTAGAGTAGCGGAAATACTCACAAAGCCGTTAGAGTAGCGGAAATACTCTCAAATCGTCAACCCCGTCCGAGTGGCGGAAACACTCAAAACCTAGGTCAATACCCATGTTTGTTAGCTCACTTCGGTGAAAAATGACCAAATTACCCTTTGGACCTTTTCCGGTCAAGATGACCATTTTGCCCCTAGGCATCCGAATGCCCCGGGAACCACACCGGCTCTGCGTATCAAACTAGTAATGCCCCGAGAATACTTTTTATAGTATTCTCAACCTTCCTTTACCTTTCCAGACCATTTCGAGTCAATTCCGACCAACCCGGTACAAAATGACCATTTTGCTCCTGGAGGGCCGGTTTCCTTTTCGACCACACCGGCTCTGGGTATCAAACCGGTAATGTCCCGACAATACTTTTTATAGTATTCTCGACCTTCCTTTACCTTTCCGGACCATTCCGAGTCAGTTCCGGCCAATCCAGTGCAAAATGACCGTTTTGCCCCTAGAGGGCCGATCTCCTTCTTCAACCACACCGGCTCTGAGTATCAAACCGGTAATGTCCAGAGAATACTTTTTATAGTGTTCTTGACCTTCCTTTACCTTTTCGAACCATTCCGAGTCAGTTCCGGCAAACCTGGTGCAAAATGACCGTTTTGCCCCTGGTGGGCCGGTTTCCATTTCCGACCACGCCGGCCCTGGGAATCAAACCGACAACCTCTGGGAACATTCTAAATAATGTTTCCAGATCCCAAGTCTTCTTTCGGGACAGTTTGAGTCTGTCCCGGCAGTTTTCCGGTCCGATTGACCGTTTTGCCCCTAAAGGCTCGGTCAACCTTTCCGACACATCCAATCCTCACTTTTCAAGTCAAATACCCCCAGGACACTATTTTAAGTGTTCCTGCTCCTTTCCGGCCTTCCGGGTCACTCCCGGCTCCTTCAAATCATTCCTGGACTTTCCGGAGTTACTCCTAGAGAAGCCAGGCTAAAGTTTACATGGTAGTCACTAGTACAGGCGCCCAAATCTAGTCAAAGATACGTTGCTTGCCGATCTTAATTGTTTCCTAAATGGTTGGCGCCACTAGCAGTGGCGCCAAGCCAAAAAATGGCCTGGCGCCACTCCTAGTGGCGCCAGTATAAATTTTGCCCTGGCGCCACTGCAACAGGCGCCAGGCTTGTCCAACTTCTATAAATACAGAGCCTCGATCAACGTGAAAGGGGTCTGCAAACTTAACCTAGGAATCACACAATTCGATATACAGAGCTCGAGCACCTCCAAAACCCTAGCCTCCCTAGGTTTTCCTAAACCCTAGCCACTATACACAAACCCTAGCCTCCTATACACTCATACACACCCCTATACACTCATACACTATCCTTCAACCATCTTTGGAAGACTTGAATAGCTGCCATCCAAAACTTGGAAGACAGCCCTTGAAGGTTGAAGAAGAAGATCAAGACGAAGACCGAAGATTGAAGACAGCGCGGTGTGCAAATTAAAGAAGATACAAGGTAGGTTTTCTCTTTAAATTTCCGCACTCCCCCCTCTCTCTTCTCTCTCCAACCCACTTGGGTTTTCTCTATTTTAATCCCCCATCTCTTTCCCCCCCTTTCTTTGCATGCTTGAAACAAGGGGATTCCCGGTCCATGTGTAGGATTGGACTATTGGAGAGTCACCGTGTCAGGGGCTTTCTTTTAGTCTAACCAAAGACCACATGGGTCCAGCCCCCATGATTATGTGGTGAAGCCTTAGCCTTGTATGTTCACGACCCCCAAATTGCATTGTGCATATCATAGTCTTGCATCTTCCAAAATTCGTTTTCAAAAAGTTGTTTTCAAAATTGCATCAAAATCTCTTTTTCGAAAACTTATTTTCAAAACCACAATTCTAGGGTGATTCTAGCCTTTCCATGGCTAGGGTTGCTTTAGGAAAGTGTTATATTAAAAATGACCATTTGGTCTATATTTTCAAACTTTGTTTTCAAAACCGCTTTCCTAAAGTGGTTCTAGCCTTCTTATGGTTAGAATCGCTTTAGGAAAGTGAGATGTTTTTACACCTTCTAAAAACTCTCTTTAAAAATCTCTTCCTAAAAATCTCTTTTTCAACATACTTTCCTAAAACTCCCCTCTTCAAAATTGATTTCAAAAACTCCCTTTCAAAATCTCTTTTTCAAAACTCTCTTTTTCATCTGCTTTCCAAACTCCTTTCCCCAAAATCCACTCTCTAAAAACGCTCCCTAAAAATCTTTCCAAAAACTCTCTTTTCCAAAATCTCCCTTCTAGAAATTTCCCCCTAGGATCTTCCTTCCAAAATCTACGTTTCCGAAAACACACTTTCCAAAACTCCTTCTCTTTAAAATCTTTTTCCAAAAACTCTCTTTCCAAATTCACTTTCCAAAAACTCCTCCCTAGGATTTCCTTCCAAAAAACTCGTTTCCAAAAGCGTATTTTCCAAAAATCTCTTTCCTTAGAGTCCAAGTCAAGCCCTAGAGCTAACCATTAGGAAACCCTAATTTTCTTTCCTAAAACATGATTTTCAAACTTTGCCCCAAACCTAGGTTTCCAAAACCTCTAGTTTTCACATCCAAATTATTCATGTTTCCAAAACCTCTTTTCTACGTCAAAACTATAATTTTCCAAATCTAGGGTTTCTAGAATCTCCCTTTTCAAATCCTTACCAAATCCAATCTCCCCGTTTAGGAAACTAGATCCTATCCTCCGTTTTTGGAAACAAAATCAAACCCTTGTTTTTAGAAACCAAATCCAATCCCTTCCTAATCCAAACCTTTCTTAATTCAATTCCTTCCTAGACCATAAGTTTCCTAAACCTAAACTTTAAACCTTTTCTTAAATTTTAAAATCCAACTCTTTCCTAATTCAAATCCTTCCTAAACTTCCACTTTCCTAAACCTTAAGTTCCCAAAACTTGAACATAAAAATCTTTCCTAAATTTTAAAACTCAACTTTCAAATCTTTCCTAATTCAAGCCTTTCCTAATTCAACCCCTTTTCCAAATCTTAACTTTCTAAATTCAAGCTTTTAAACCTTTCCTAAATTCAAACCTTTCTTAATTTCCAAGGTTTTCTAAACGCTCTAAAATTTTCTAAAATCTTAAATCTTTCTAAACTCTAAAACCTTCTAAATCCTAAACTTTCCAAATTTCAAATCTTTCTAAAATTCTAATCTTTCCAATTTCAAATCTTTCCAAATTCAAAACTTTCTAAATTTGAAACTTTCTTGACTTAAATCTTTCTAAACCTAAAACTTTCTAAATTCTAAACTCTCTTAAACTTCAAATCTTTCCAAATCTAAGACTTTTCTAAATTCAAAACTTTCTAAATTCAAGACTTTCTTAATTCAAACATTTCCTAAATTGAAAACTTTCCTTTTTCAAAACTTTCCAAAATCAAAACTTCCCTTTTTCAAACATTTCTAAATTCGAAATTTTCTTAACTCAGAACTTTCCTAATTTCAAAATTTTCTTAATTTCAAAACTTTCCTAAAATGAAACTTTCCTAATTCGAAACTTTCCTAAATCGAACATTTCCTAATTCAAAAATTTCCTAAATCCAACCTTTCTTAATCTCCTAAACCTTCCAAGTCGAGTCAAGCCTTTCCTAAGTCTAGGTTTCCTAAACCTCCATCTTTCCAAAACCAAGTCTTTCCAAAATCAATCTTTTCAAATCAAAGTCCAATCTTCTTCTCAATTTCAATTTCCAATCTCCTCTTCTAATCTCAAATCAAATTCAAATTTCAATCTCTATCTTCCAATCCAATCTCTTTCTTCAAATCAATCTATTTTTTCAATCGGACTCTTGTCCGAACTACGACTGACCTGATTCCCCCAAAGGGATACGTAGGCAACCTTCATAGGTGCGGTCATAATATTCTTCAAACTTTCAATTCCACCCTTATGGGTGTGGTTTCAAAATTCTTTCCAAATCTCAAATTCCAATCTATTTTCAAATCTCTATTTCTAATTTTTCAAACTTTCCAATTTCAATTCTATGTTTTCAAATCTCTTCTAAAATCAAATCAAATTCTTCTTCTCAAATTTCCTTTCAAATCTATTCCTAAATCAACTTTCTTTTCTATTGCACTTGCATATCATGCATCATATTTTTCAAACATTGTTTTTCTAAAGTGAATAGGGTTGAACTATAGTTAGTCGAAGACTCTCATAGGTAAATCTAGGGTAGATTGACATGTAGGTACCGAAAGGGCGGGGTAGGGTGATAGCTTAGTGCGTCTTCCCTACACATAACCAACCTCCGAACCTAGATCACTGATTTCAAAGACCAAAAAGGAGTTATTTTTCAAAAAAGGGCTAAATGTTTTCCAAAGGTTGCCAAACAACCTGTTTTCTTAAAAACCCTCTCTTGAGGAGATGTTTTCAAAATTGTTTTTCAAAAACCCTAAGTGTAGTCTTCGGACTAAGCTTAGTTTTTAGGTGACCTAACTCACCTTAATCAAGTTAGGTGGCGACTCCAAATGTTTTTCAAAAGCCCTTTATTCAAACCTATTTTCAATTCAAACCTAGTCGCACTCATTCTTTTAGGAGGGTGAGTTCTAACGAGAGAGTACAGCATTTTTCCCGCTTGGGTGAGTATTCCTCGAGTGCGAAAAATCTGGGCGCGACAGCTGGCGACTCCACTTAGAGGGTTAGGCCGTTAATCATGTCTCTTTACCCTTCACCCATGTAGAGTCTTCAATTAATTTGGTTCAATCCTATTCACTTTAAGTTTTCAAAACTAAATTTTCAAAATTGTTTTCAGAAAAAAAAAAAGCATGCATTTATTCATATTATCTTGTATTATGTTTGTCATCCACATACTGACACTTGCATCTATGTTTTGTAGGTGCGCTTTATGTTTAAACATTATTAACTGCTTTGCATGATTGTGATGTACAGGGTGAATGGGAGTTTTTCGGCCCTTTCCTCCACTTTTAAAAAATCACACACACACTGCATGTGCACTTGCATTCTGTATATTTGCATACCCTGATATGTTCTTTCTAGTTAGAAAGGGGGAACGGTATATTGGTTGTGGGCAAGATGCTGTGTCAGTTTCTTCGCCTACGGCCTCTTGATGGTTCCCCCGCTCGAATCACCAACCGACCATGGCACCACCTCGGGGAGTGGGCCTAGGTTTGAAGATCCGGGGACCGAGCCTTATTAGGACGCATTAGTCAACCCTCAACCTCATACTCATATAGACACCATGCATAGCCGAACCTCTGCCGAATTTAGGACACGAGCACCTTTTTCAAAATCACGGAGGAAAGGGCGACTGCTCTTACTTTCATTTATACCTACTGTTATAATGCTTGTATTTATACTGTTATAATGCCTGTCTAACTGTTCATGCATGCATGTTTACTTCAATTGTACCTTCTCTCTTTATACTTGTTGCATATTCATGTTCATGCATTCAATATCCCATGTCCAGACAAGAGTTCCAAGTAACTCAAGTCACTGCATTCTCATGCATATGATCAACCCATTGAGAGTGACACCAACGTCACTCTCCCTTGCATTAAACCTACCCAAACCCTAAGGGTTCCCGTGTAACCCTAAGGGACTCATTGCATGCATCTCGATTCATTCCATAAGAGGGGCCCCAATCCCTCTATGCTCACGGAGATAGGGTTGCCAAGAAGACAAGGGGCAGTCAATCAACCAGGTCTCTCAGCGACCTCCTCGACATCAAATCCAAGGAAGGCGAATCCGAAAACTCAAGAGTAGTTTAGGGTTTCCCTTTTGTAAAAGTAGATAGGTGGAAGTCCAAAGGAAAATGTTCCCCTTCCCCCTATTAAAATGTATTTCAATTCTTTTGTATCTTAGACTCAAAATTTAATGTACTTCTTTATTTTATGAATGAATGCATGAATGGCCAAGGGTTCCTCCCTGATGGTAAGGTGTCTGCATGCAGGGGCAAACCCCCGTCTCCAAAAGTGAGCCAACACATCATGTATAGTCTCCCCTCTAAGTAGGGGCATCCTTAGGACATGCATTACATAAAAATTTTCAAATCAAGGCACTGACTTTTTTTTTGTTTTTATCTTCTATCCTCCCCCTCCTCATCTCCAAGCACTAAGAGAACTGAAGGCAGAAGCAAGACAAGAAAGGGGTTTTTCTAAACCATTTATTCATTGTTATCATATTGCTCGCACATTCACTTCTTTTATGCTCATGCACCCATATCCATTGCAAGACAAGAGTTCCAAGAAATTCGAGTCATTTCGTTCTCATGCATCTAATCAACCGTAGAGAGAAAGGAGCAATCCGATCTCATGTTAATCGAACCTACCAAGCTTCCTACGGGTTCTTAAACCCTAAGGATTCATGGCATGCATAGAACCATATCTCGAGAGAGGCCCAAATCTCTCTCAGTCCATGGAGGCAGGATTGCCCACATAGGAAATCATTAACCGGCCCATGCCGAAGAGGTATTGTATTGCATAATAGGGGCAAAACCCCACCTCCAAAATGGACTTATCATCATTCCTAGACTCCCTCAAAGAAGGGACCTCCATAGGACATGCATTGCATAGAACTCCCAACTCCACATGCTAACTACATTTTGTTTTTCTTTTCCTTTTCAGATTAAAGAGCACAACCAAACTCATGAAAACCCCTCTAGTATCATGCCCAATTCAAACTCATGCAAGGATAAGCCAGGCTATTGAAGGAGGCCGAACCTACATGGAGGAATAATTAACCATCCATCCGCAAGACATTACCTCTATGCAATTACCCTCGCGCCATGCCAAGACAATCACTATCCATACAGAAGAGGACCTCACCATTTGCGAAGTCTTGTCAGACTCATGCATTGCAACAACACATCCTCTAACTTCCAAATGCATGACAAATATCGAGAACTCGCCCTCCACTGATACACCTGATGAATAAAGCACCAAGAGGTTGATGTAGTCCCAAAACCCTATTAAGGATTCTCACCAAAAGGCCCACAAGAAAAGGGAGGTTTTCATAAAATTCATCTGTTTCCTTTTTATCTGTCTATTTTCTTGCATATCTTATTTAAATAAAACACACATGCCGTGCATTCATGATTTGAAATGAAAAATATGAAGTTTCCAGTTTATCCCCTTTTGTCTCGGATTGTTGCGTTTAAGGATTCTTTCCCATTTAGTGATGACTCGACTTGAAGGATGGAATAGCATAGGCCACCTATTTAAAAGGGGTTAAAACCTTCGAGAGACAAAGAGAGAATGAGAGATAGGAGAAGTGCAGAGTTTATTAAAAAGGCGACACTTGTGTGATATCTTGGCTAAGCGATGGGCAGCCGAGTCCCTAAAATGATGAGAAGCCATTGTTCTACTTATCCCAAATAAACACTACCCTTTGCTCAACCCACTAGAGCCGTACATAATTTCTTTTCAGATATCCCCAAACCTATAACCATCCCCCACATTGGGGTGAGCATAGAATAGTTGATTTGATAGAACATGTAGGGTTTCATTGACAGAAACACATCATCCCTAGGAGTAATGTCTAAATTTTGTACAAAGGCTTTATGGACTAAGCAATTCAATTTGAAATGATTAGAGGCCCTCAATTCTACTACCATGCACAAAAATAATCCTTTTGCTTAACCCATTAGTGCCTCACAGAAAGCAGAAGATTCTTCTTGTCAACCCCGATCCGAACCACCATTCCCCCACATTAGGGCAGATAGGCAGCAGAAGATCTGGTGGAGAATGTTATCGACCATCAAGCTAAAGTAATGTGAAGGCTCTATGGATCAAGCAATCTTATTCAAAATGAAGAGAGGCCCTCATTTTACTTCCCATACAGTTAAAAACAACCCTTGTCAAACTTATTGAGCCGGTTATCTTTCTTTTTCCAAAACACACCCCAACCAAGGGGATCACCATCCACAATCGGTTAGATGAAAATGTTAAGGAAAGGATTTGAGAGAAAGAAGTTGTAGAAATGTTCTTCTCGTCAAAGGCAACAAGAAAGAAAAAAAAAAAAAAAAAAAGAAGCATATCAGTAGAAAGACCGAAAAAGAGTCATGTTGTGCTATCTTTAAAAAGCATATAAAGCCAAAAGTCAAGAAAAAGGGGCAAATGTCAGACTAAGAATGTCAAAAGTTACAAGAAAGGTTAACCCCTGTTGTAAAAGAGAAAATTCGAAGGTGATCCTAGGTAACAAAGCCACCAAGTAAAAGCTATAGGTTTCAGCCTTTACCCTTTCTTGTTAAACCCGAAACCATGGCCTACAGTACAACCCTACTAAAGTCCACTCTGATTGAGAAGGATTGCTTGATCTAAATGAGCCAAATATGTTTCTGAAGCTATAGGAGGATATCAGGGGATGAAACCCCACTGGAAGACCAACCAAGGATGGTGCAGATCTAACCGTACTGGAAGCAACATCAAATTTGAGCTTACATATCCCGTTCATTCATAAACCCCTTAACCTAGCCTACGTTACGGTCCAAATTAAAGTCCTCCCTGATCAAAGAGAATTGCTTAGTCCAAATAAGCCTGAACAATACTAAGACAAGTAGGGTGAGAAAGGAGAATTGGAAGAGAATGCAAGAGGCAATCTCATGCTCCAAGATGTGCTTAGATTGTTTCGGTTTTAACAACTCACTAAAAGAAAATCTTTGAGCCTAAATATCCCTCTATTTCTTACAACCCCTAAACCCAGCCTACATTACGGTCCTAAAAGAAGTCTTCTCAGATTGAGGGCTTAGTTGTTTATCACTCTGCAAAGGGCATGCGAGTTGTCGCTTGAGCCATGGTGGCATTTTAGAGATCTGAGAGAGAAAACCAAGTGAGATCAGAAAAACTCCAAACAGTAACCTTGTAGAAAATAGGGATAGGATAGCAAACCAAAAGGTCAAGATCCCTGGCAAATGGAGCAGATGCTATTACACCCCGATGAGAATGGGACAAAACTAAATGGGGCAAAATCCTAGAAAGGAACAGAATCCTGAGAGTATGGGCCCAAGTGGCAATCCTAGGACATTGTTTGTAAATAGCTTGTATACATGTAGTACTGATGCATTCATGACATGTACAGCCTGTAAATACATTTAGATTCCTGTGTAGTTTGTATCTATTCATGCACTCAACTATACCCCTGTATGAACTTGTTCATTTATAAGGAAGTAGGTCATGCATTTAATTCAATTCTTACATAAATCTGTGCATTTATCACAAAAAAAGGGACATTGCATTCAATTCTATTCATGTATGTACATTCATCCAAAGAGTATAACATGCATTCAATTCCACTTCTGTGTGAACCTGTGCATTCATAAAAAGTAGGACACACATTCAATTCATAGAAAAAGTACGACATGCATTCACCCCTTACCGGGGCGCTCTTGAACTATTTTTGTACAAAACTCACTCTATGTCTTTCTCTCTCTCTCAAATAGGAAACAGGGAACGAGGCAAAACATAAAAAGGAGCTAAAGCCACCCCTCAGATATCTCCAGCATCGGCTCACACCTCAAAAAATAATAAAAAAATAATAAAAAAAAAGAAAAATAAGAGAGCTCAGATTTCCATGACCAACAAGAAACTGAGAATGGGGCAATGGCCCACCCTCGACCTCCCCAATCAAACGACTTCGAAAGAGGGGTAGTGAATAAGTGTCCGATCACTCAAAGCGGAAATAATGAAGCACATCCCCAATAATGAGCATCGCCCCCTTGCCAAAGTCTGATAAGGCTCACGAAGGTCTCTCCCACGACCATAGGAGCATGGGAGTGTCCCTCACGGATCTTGATAAGCAGTGCACATAGCTGACAATCGACCAAGTCATCCCGCCCAGTGGAAACATCAACAAGTTCAGGAGAAGCAGAGCTAGGGTTACCATGGATAAATGGACCAAACTTAAGGAGTATGCCAGTCCTTTATCTGTCGCAAACTCAAAATGAGAGAAACTAGAACTTCACCGGGATGTGAGGAAACTGGGGCAGCAAATCAGAAGAAAAGGCCGCACAACGGAGCCCAAGCCGAGAAGAGACAATCGTGATGCAGCCATTAGGAAAAGTAGGTCCCATAATGTCAGCTGAATCATCCCGAAGACCTAGGAGGAAGCCATACTCATGGGGAGTAGGGGCAAGCTCACATTCCCCAAGAAAGAAGGGTCAAGTGGCCAAAAAGGGAACCATTGCCAGAAAACAAGCTGCGCTAATAGGAGAGAAGCCATGTAATCAAAGAACCGGTGAAAAATGGCTTGCTCACCTGGAATATATTCGTCATACCAAATCCACAGTCGACTCAAAATAGCATCGGCCATCCTAAAGGTCAAAAGGTGGGAAACTTCAACATCCATTTTCTCTTTAAAGGCTAGCTTGACTAAAAGGAAGGGGTCGACTAGAGATCTACGCCCCCCTCCCACCCTGGCTAAAAGATGTTCGATTGGCAAAGTGCTAACTACCCCTAGAGTGGACGGAGCTACCGACAGAATCTGTTTGGCCCACCTTCCCGAAGCAGTGTCTCCTATCGAAATCGACATCGCCAGCGTATGTCGTCCTCAAAGGTGAGTCAAGGTAAGAGGTACTCATACATGGTATATGCAGTTCCAAAGATAAAAAAATAAAAGCAAGGAAAAAATTAATAATGATAATAACCAAAGATAAATATAAATGAAAATGAATGACATAACTTTCATATAAATTCTACTCAAACCAATTTAAAGGGTTTCTTAAAATTTTTATTCAAAGTTTCTTTTCTAAATCAACTCTCAAAGGTTCCTTAAAAATTTCTCAAAAAGTTTCTTAACCTCTTCCCTTCAAAGGTTCTTTTTCAAAAATCAATTTCCAATGGTTTCCTATTATTGTCCTCTAAAAGTTTTCAAAAAATTCATTCTTCTAAAAGTTCCTTTCCAAAAATCAGTTTTCAAAAGGTTTTCTGATTCTCTTTCCCAAAAGTTCATCTTCAAAATCAATTCTTAAAATCAAATTCTACTTCGAAAATCAGGGTCAAAATTCATTTTCAAAATCAGGTCTCAAATTTTTTCAATCCATCTCCAAGTTTTTCTGATTCAGTTCTTCAAGAAAATCCCTTTTCCAAATCCTTGGCTCCCCAAACTTTTCTTTCACAAGAGTCTTAGACAAAATAAATCCTTAAAAATTTTCAAGATTTCACTCAAAAATTCTTCCTTCCAAAATTTCTATCAAGTTTCGAAGTTTTTCATCCTAAATCCTTGTCAATCTCAAAAATTTTCAAATCCGAAAGAGTTCTTAAATTCTTACCTCCAAAATGTCTCCTAAAATGCTATTTTCTAAAATCTTTCTAAGTTTTCTGTCCAATAAGGTTTCAAAACTCAAGTCTTAGGGTAAAATGAATTCCCTCCAAATTCTGGGCAGTTTTGCCCTTTTTCCCGCCAAAACTTGTTCTCGAAGGCCTTTTTGGTCCGTTATCCGTTTTCGACCCCCGTTGTCGAAAGAATCTCAGTATCCGTCCCTCCGACTGCCTCGCGGTCAACATGGGACTCTTACTCTTATCGTTTTCTGTCTTTGACAAGCAAAGACAGAAAAAGAGGGGCAGCAGTAAGCACCCCATTTTTGACCGCTCGGCAATCTACACTCCGTCCAGACTTGTTTTCAAGTCATCATGGACATATTCCAATCGAAACCAATCCTCTAGTCCAAATTCTGTCTTTCCATCGCTTCGCGGGCCTGTCAGGCCCAAATAGAGGCAAAATGACCAAAATGCCCTTAGGGGCATTGTCCTTTCTTATTCCAATTCCAATCCCTCTCTCGAGACAGTTTATTCCTCGAGACGGTCTGAGTAGCGAAACTACTCACAAAACCGTTAGAGTGGCGGAAACACTCACAAAACCGTCAGAGTGGGGGAAACACTCACAAAACCGTCAGAGTAGTGGAAATACTCACACCGTTAGAGTGGCGAAAACACTCAAAACCCAGGCACGTCTCTTCGGAGTCGGTAAGACCCCTTTCCAATCCCTCTCTCGAGACAGTTTATTCCTCGAGACGGTTCCAATCTAGGCACGTCTCTTCGGAGACGGTAAGACCCCTTTCTAATCCTTTTCTCGAGACAGTTTATTCCTCGAGACGGTCCGAGTAGCAAACCTACTCACAAAATCGTCAGAGTGGCGGAAACACTCACAAAACCGTTAGAGTAGCGGAAATACTCACACCGTTAGAGTGGCAGAAACTCACTCAAAACCCAGGCACGTCTCTTCAGAGACGGTAAGACCCCTTTCCAATCCCTCTCTCGAGACAGTTTATTCCTCGAGACGGTTCCAATCCAGGCACATCTCTTCGGAGTCGGTAAGACCCCTTTCCAATCCCTCTCTCGAGACAGTTTATTCCTCGAGACGGTTTCAATCTAGGCACGTCTCTTCAGAGATGGTAAGACCCCTTTTCAATCCCTCTCTCGAGACAGTTTATTCCTCGAGACGGTCCGAGTAGCAAAACTACTCACAAAACCGTTAGAGTAGCGGAAATACTCACAGACCCGTTAGAGTAGCGGAAATACTCACAAAACCGTTAGAGTAGTGGAAATACTCAACCGTTAGAGTAGCGGAAATACTCACAGACCCGTTAGAGTAGCGGAAATACTCACAAAACCGTTAGAGTAGCGGAAATACTCACAAACTCGTTAGAGTAGTGGAAATACTCACAGAACCGTTAGAGTAGCGGAAATACTCACAAAGTCGTTAGAGTAGCGGAAATACTCTCAAATCGTCAACCCCGTCCGAGTAGCGGAAATACTCAACCCCATCCGAGTGGCGGAAAACACTCAAAACCTAGGTCAATACCCATGTTTGTTAGCTCACTTCGGTGGTGAAAAATGACCAAATTACCCTTTGGACCTTTTCCGGTCAAGATGACCATTTTGCCCCTAGGCATCCGAACGCCCCGGGAACCACACCGGCTCTGCGTATCAAACCGGTAATGCCCCGAGAATACTTTTTATAGTATTCTCAACCTTCCTTTACCTTTCCAGACCATTTCGAGTCAGTTCCGGCCAACCCGGTACAAAATGACCATTTTGCCCCTAGAGGGCCGGTTTCCTTTTTCGACCACACCGGCTCTGCGTATCAAACCGGTAATGTCCCAAGAATACTTTTTATAGTATTCTCGACCTTCCTTTACCTTTCCAGACCATTCCAAGTCAGTTCCGGCCAACCCGGTGCAAAATGACCGTTTTGCCCCTACAGGGCCGGTCTCCTTCTTCAACCATACCGGCTCTGAGTATCAAACCGGTAATGTCCCAAGAATACTTTTTATAGTGTTCTTGACCTTCCTTTACCTTTCCGAACCATTCCGAGTCAGTTCCGGCAAACCCGGTGCAAAATGACCGTTTTGCCCCTGGTGGGCCGGTTTCCATTTCCGACCACGCCGGCCTTGGGAATCAAACCGGCAACCTCTGGGAACATTCTAAATAATGTTTCCAGATCCCAAGTCTTCTTCTGGGACAGTTTGAGTCTGTCCCGGCAGTTTTCCGGTCCGATTGACCGTTTTGCCCCTAAAGGTTCGGTCAACCTTTCCGACACATCCAATCCTCACTTTTCAAGTCAAATACCTCCAGGACACTATTTTAAGTGTTCCTGCTCCTTTTTGGCCTTCCGGGTCACTCCCAGCTCCTTCAAATCATTCCCGGACTTTCCAGAGTCACTCCTAGTGAAGCCAGGCTAAAGTTTACATGGTAGTCACTAGTACAGGCGCCCAAATCTAGTTAAAGATACGTTGCTTGCCGACCTTAATTGTTTCCTAAATGGCTGGCGCCACTAGCAGTGGCGCCAAGCCAAAAAATGGCCTGGCGCCGCTCCTAGTGGCACCAGTATAAATTTTGCCCTGGTGCCACTGCAACAGGCGCCAGGCTTGTCCAACTTCTATAAATACAGAGCCTCGATCAACGTGAAAGGGGTCTGCAAACTTAACCTAGGAATCACACAATTCGATATACAGAGCTCGAGCACCTCCAAAACCCTAGCCTCCCTAGGTTTTCCTAAACCCTAGCCACTATACACAAACCCTAGCCTCCTATACACTCATACACACCCATATACACTCATACACTATCCTTCAACCATCTTTGGAAGACTTGAATAGCTGCCATCCAAAACTTGGAAGACAATCATTGAAGGTTGAAGAAGAAGATCAAGACGAAGACCGAAGATTGAAGACAGCGCGGTGCGCAAATTAAAAAAGATACAAGGTAGGTTTTCTCTTTAAATTTCCGCACTCCCCCCTCTCTCTTCTCTCTCCAACCCACTTGGGTTTTCTCTATTTTAATCCCCCATCTCTTTCCCCCCCTTTCTTTGCATGCTTGAAACAAGGGGATTCCCGGTCCATGTGTAGGATTGGACTATTAGAGAGTCACCGTGTCAGGGGCTTTCTTCTAGTCTAACCAAAGACCACGTGGGTCCGGCCCCCTTGATTATGTGGTGAAGCCTTAGCCTTGTATGTTCACGACCCCCAAATTGCATTGTGCATATCATAGTCTTGCATCTTCCACAATTCGTTTTCAAAAAGTTGTTTTCAAAATTGCATCAAAATCTCTTTTTCGAAAACTTATTTTCAAAACCACAATTCTAGGGTGATTCTAGCCTTTCCATGGCTAGGGTTGCTTTAGGAAGGTGTTATATTAAAAATGACCATTTGGTCTATATTTTCAAACTTTGTTTTCAAAACCGCTTTCCTAAAGTGGTTCTAGCCTTCTTATGGTTAGAATCGCTTTAGGAAAGTGAGATGTTTTTACACCTTCTAAAAACTCTCTTTAAAAATCTCTTCCTAAAAATCTCTTTTTCAACATACTTTCCTAAAACTCCCCTCTTCAAAATTGATTTCAAAAACTCCCTTTCAAAATCTCTTTTTCAAAACTCTCTTTTTCATCTGCTTTCCAAACTCCTTTCCCCAAAATCCACTCTCTAAAAACGCTCCCTAAAAATCTTTCCAAAAACTCTCTTTTCCAAAATCTCCCTTCTAGAAATTTCCCCCTAGGATCTTCCTTCCAAAATCTACGTTTCCGAAAACACACTTTCCAAAACTCCTTCTCTTTAAAATCTTTTTCCAAAAACTCTCTTTCCAAATTCACTTTCCAAAAACTCCTCCCTAGGATTTCCTTCCAAAAACTCGTTTCCAAAAGCGTATTTTCCAAAAATCTCTTTCCTTAGAGTCCAAGTCAAGCCCTAGAGCTAACCATTAGGAAACCCTAATTTTCTTTCCTAAAACATGATTTTCAAACTTTGCCCCAAACCTAGGTTTCCAAAACCTCTAGTTTTCACATCCAAATTATTCATGTTTCCAAAACCTCTTTTCTACGTCAAAACTATAATTTTCCAAATCTAGGGTTTCTAGAATCTCCCTTTTCAAATCCTTACCAAATCCAATCTCCCCGTTTAGGAAACTAGATCCTATCCTCCGTTTTTGGAAACAAAATCAAACCCTTGTTTTTAGAAACCAAATCCAATCCCTTCCTAATCCAAACCTTTCTTAATTCAATTCCTTCCTAGACCATAAGTTTCCTAAACCTAAACTTTAAACCTTTTCTTAAATTTTAAAATCCAACTCTTTCCTAATTCAAATCCTTCCTAAACTTCCACTTTCCTAAACCTTAAGTTCCCAAAACTTGAACATAAAAATCTTTCCTAAATTTTAAAACTCAACTTTCAAATCTTTCCTAATTCAAGCCTTTCCTAATTCAACCCCTTTTCCAAATCTTAACTTTCTAAATTCAAGCTTTTAAACCTTTCCTAAATTCAAACCTTTCTTAATTTCCAAGGTTTTCTAAACGCTCTAAAATTTTCTAAAATCTTAAATCTTTCTAAACTCTAAAACCTTCTAAATCCTAAACTTTCCAAATTTCAAATCTTTCTAAAATTCTAATCTTTCCAATTTCAAATCTTTCCAAATTCAAAACTTTCTAAATTTGAAACTTTCTTGACTTAAATCTTTCTAAACCTAAAACTTTCTAAATTCTAAACTCTCTTAAACTTCAAATCTTTCCAAATCTAAGACTTTTCTAAATTCAAAACTTTCTAAATTCAAGACTTTCTTAATTCAAACATTTCCTAAATTGAAAACTTTCCTTTTTCAAAACTTTCCAAAATCAAAACTTCCCTTTTTCAAACATTTCTAAATTCGAAATTTTCTTAACTCAGAACTTTCCTAATTTCAAAATTTTCTTAATTTCAAAACTTTCCTAAAATGAAACTTTCCTAATTCGAAACTTTCCTAAATCGAACATTTCCTAATTCAAAAATTTCCTAAATCCAACCTTTCTTAATCTCCTAAACCTTCCAAGTCGAGTCAAGCCTTTCCTAAGTCTAGGTTTCCTAAACCTCCATCTTTCCAAAACCAAGTCTTTCCAAAATCAATCTTTTCAAATCAAAGTCCAATCTTCTTCTCAATTTCAATTTCCAATCTCCTCTTCTAATCTCAAATCAAATTCAAATTTCAATCTCTATCTTCCAATCCAATCTCTTTCTTCAAATCAATCTATTTTCAATCGGACTCTTGTCCAAACTACGACTGACCTGATTCCCCCAAAGGGATACGTAGGCAACCTTCATAGGTGCGGTCACAATATTCTTCAAACTTTCAATTCCACCCTTATGGGTGTGGTTTCAAAATTCTTTCCAAATCTCAAATTCCAATCTATTTTCAAATCTCTATTTCTAATTTTTCAAACTTTCCAATTTCAATTCTATGTTTTTTTTCAAATCTCTTCTAAAATCAAATCAAATTCTTCTTCTCAAATTTCCTTTCAAATCTATTCCTAAATCAACTTTCTTTTCTATTGCACTTGCATATCATGCATCATATTTTTCAAACATTGTTTTTCTAAAGTGAATAGGGTTGAACTATAGTTAGTCGAAGACTCTCATAGGTAAATCTAGGGTAGATTGACATGTAGGTACCGAAAGGGCGGGGTAGCGTGATAGCTTAGTGCGTCTTCCCTACACATAACCAACCTCCAAACCTAGATCACTGATTTCAAAGACCAAAAAGGAGTTATTTTTCAAAAAAGGGCTAAATGTTTTCCAAAGGTTGCCAAACAACCTGTTTTCTTAAAAACCCTCTCTTGAGGAGATGTTTTCAAAATTGTTTTTCAAAAACCCTAAGTGTAGTCTTCGGACTAAGCTTAGTTTTTAGGTGACCTAACTCACCTTAATCAAGTTAGGTGGCGACTCCAAATGTTTTTCAAAAGCCCTTTATTCAAACCTATTTTCAATTCAAACCTAGTCGCACTCATTCTTTTAGGAGGGTGAGTTCTAACGAGAGAGTACAGCATTTTTCCCGCTTGGGTGAGTATTCCTCGAGTGCGAAAAATCTGGGCGCGACAGCTGGCGACTCCACTTAGAGGGTTAGGCCGTTAATCATGTCTCTTTACCCTTCACCCATGTAGAGTCTTCAATTAATTTGGTTCAATCCTATTCACTTTAAGTTTTCAAAACTAAATTTTCAAAATTGTTTTCAGAAAAAAAAAAAAGCATGCATTTATTCATATTATCTTGTATTATGTTTGTCATCCACATACTGACACTTGCATCTATGTTTTGTAGGTGCGCTTTATGTTTAAACATTATTAACTGCTTTGCATGATTGTGATGTACAGGGTGAATGGGAGTTTTTCGGCCCTTTCCTCCACTTTTAAAAAATCACACACACACTGCATGTGCACTTGCATTCTGTATATTTGCATACCCTGATATGTTCTTTCTAGTTAGAAAGGGGGAACGGTATATTGGTTGTGGGCAAGATGCTGTGTCAGTTTCTTCGCCTACGGCCTCTTGATGGTTCCCCCGCTCGAATCACCAACCGACCATGGCACCACCTCGGGGAGTGGGCCTAGGTTTGAAGATCCGGGGACCGAGCCTTATTAGGACGCATTAGTCAACCCTCAACCTCATACTCATATAGACACCATGCATAGCCGAACCTCTGCCGAATTTAGGACACGAGCACCTTTTTCAAAATCACGGAGGAAAGGGCGACTGCTCTTACTTTCATTTATACCTACTGTTATAATGCTTGTATTTATACTGTTATAATGCCTGTCTAACTGTTCATGCATGCATGTTTACTTCAATTGTACCTTCTCTCTTTATACTTGTTGCATATTCATGTTCATGCATTCAATATCCCATGTCCAGACAAGAGTTCCAAGTAACTCAAGTCACTGCATTCTCATGCATATGATCAACCCATTGAGAGTGACACCAACGTCACTCTCCCTTGCATTAAACCTACCCAAACCCTAAGGGTTCCCGTGTAACCCTAAGGGACTCATTGCATGCATCTCGATTCATTCCATAAGAGGGGCCCCAATCCCTCTATGCTCACGGAGATAGGGTTGCCAAGAAGACAAGGGGCAGTCAATCAACCAGGTCTCTCAGCGACCTCCTCGACATCAAATCCAAGGAAGGCGAATCCGAAAAACTCAAGAGTAGTTTAGGGTTTCCCTTTTGTAAAAGTAGATAGGTGGAAGTCCAAAGGAAAATGTTCCCCTTCCCCCTATTAAAATGTATTTCAATTCTTTTGTATCTTAGACTCAAAATTTAATGTACTTCTTTATTTTATGAATGAATGCATGAATGGCCAAGGGTTCCTCCCTGATGGTAAGGTGTCTGCATGCAGGGGCAAACCCCCGTCTCCAAAAGTGAGCCAACACATCATGTATAGTCTCCCCTCTAAGTAGGGGCATCCTTAGGACATGCATTACATAAAAATTTTCAAATCAAGGCACTGACTTTTTTTTTGTTTTTATCTTCTATCCTCCCCCTCCTCATCTCCAAGCACTAAGAGAACTGAAGGCAGAAGCAAGACAAGAAAGGGGTTTTTCTAAACCATTTATTCATTGTTATCATATTGCTCGCACATTCACTTCTTTTATGCTCATGCACCCATATCCATTGCAAGACAAGAGTTCCAAGAAATTCGAGTCATTTCGTTCTCATGCATCTAATCAACCGTAGAGAGAAAGGAGCAATCCGATCTCATGTTAATCGAACCTACCAAGCTTCCTACGGGTTCTTAAACCCTAAGGATTCATGGCATGCATAGAACCATATCTCGAGAGAGGCCCAAATCTCTCTCAGTCCATGGAGGCAGGATTGCCCACATAGGAAATCATTAACCGGCCCATGCCGAAGAGGTATTGTATTGCATAATAGGGGCAAAACCCCACCTCCAAAATGGACTTATCATCATTCCTAGACTCCCTCAAAGAAGGGACCTCCATAGGACATGCATTGCATAGAACTCCCAACTCCACATGCTAACTACAT
The DNA here is from genome assembly GCA_033060915.1 of Euryodendron excelsum. Taxonomy (NCBI): domain Eukaryota; kingdom Viridiplantae; phylum Streptophyta; class Magnoliopsida; order Ericales; family Pentaphylacaceae; genus Euryodendron; species Euryodendron excelsum. The sequence continues at coordinate 12,630,965 of CM065391.1, forward strand.
TTTGTTTTTCTTTTCCTTTTCAGATTAAAGAGCACAACCAAACTCATGAAAACCCCTCTAGTATCATGCCCAATTCAAACTCATGCAAGGATAAGCCAGGCTATTGAAGGAGGCCGAACCTACATGGAGGAATAATTAACCATCCATCCGCAAGACATTACCTCTATGCAATTACCCTCGCGCCATGCCAAGACAATCACTATCCATACAGAAGAGGACCTCACCATTTGCGAAGTCTTGTCAGACTCATGCATTGCAACAACACATCCTCTAACTTCCAAATGCATGACAAATATCGAGAACTCGCCCTCCACTGATACACCTGATGAATAAAGCACCAAGAGGTTGATGTAGTCCCAAAACCCTATTAAGGATTCTCACCAAAAGGCCCACAAGAAAAGGGAGGTTTTCATAAAATTCATCTGTTTCCTTTTTATCTGTCTATTTTCTTGCATATCTTATTTAAATAAACACACATGCCGTGCATTCATGATTTGAAATGAAAAATATGAAGTTTCCAGTTTATCCCCTTTTGTCTCGGATTGTTGCGTTTAAGGATTCTTTCCCATTTAGTGATGACTCGACTTGAAGGATGGAATAGCATAGGCCACCTATTTAAAAGGGGTTAAAACCTTCGAGAGACAAAGAGAGAATGAGAGATAGGAGAAGTGCAGAGTTTATTAAAAAGGCGACACTTGTGTGATATCTTGGCTAAGCGATGGGCAGCCGAGTCCCTAAAATGATGAGAAGCCATTGTTCTACTTATCCCAAATAAAACACTACCCTTTGCTCAACCCACTAGAGCCGTACATAATTTCTTTTCAGATATCCCCAAACCTATAACCATCCCCCACATTGGGGTGAGCATAGAATAGTTGATTTGATAGAACATGTAGGGTTTCATTGACAGAAACACATCATCCCTAGGAGTAATGTCTAAATTTTGTACAAAGGCTTTATGGACTAAGCAATTCAATTTGAAATGATTAGAGGCCCTCAATTCTACTACCATGCACAAAAATAATCCTTTTGCTTAACCCATTAGTGCCTCACAGAAAGCAGAAGATTCTTCTTGTCAACCCCGATCCGAAACCATTCCCCCACATTAGGGCAGATAGGCAGCAGAAGATCTGGTGGAGAATGTTATCGACCATCAAGCTAAAGTAATGTGAAGGCTCTATGGATCAAGCAATCTTATTCAAAATGAAGAGAGGCCCTCATTTTACTTCCCATACAGTTAAAAACAACCCTTGTCAAACTTATTGAGCCGGTTATCTTTCTTTTTCCAAAACACACCCCAACCAAGGGGATCACCATCCACAATCGGTTAGATGAAAATGTTAAGGAAAGGATTTGAGAGAAAGAAGTTGTAGAAATGTTCTTCTCGTCAAAGGCAACAAGAAAGAAAAAAAAAAAAAAAAAAAAAAAAGCATATCAGTAGAAAGACCGAAAAAGAGTCATGTTGTGCTATCTTTAAAAAGCATATAAAGCCAAAAGTCAAGAAAAAGGGGCAAATGTCAGACTAAGAATGTCAAAAGTTACAAGAAAGGTTAACCCCTGTTGTAAAAGAGAAAATTCGAAGGTGATCCTAGGTAACAAAGCCACCAAGTAAAAGCTATAGGTTTCAGCCTTTACCCTTTCTTGTTAAACCCGAAACCATGGCCTACAGTACAACCCTACTAAAGTCCACTCTGATTGAGAAGGATTGCTTGATCTAAATGAGCCAAATATGTTTCTGAAGCTATAGGAGGATATCAGGGGATGAAACCCCACTGGAAGACCAACCAAGGATGGTGCAGATCTAACCGTACTGGAAGCAACATCAAATTTGAGCTTACATATCCCGTTCATTCATAAACCCCTTAACCTAGCCTACGTTACGGTCCAAATTAAAGTCCTCCCTGATCAAAGAGAATTGCTTAGTCCAAATAAGCCTGAACAATACTAAGACAAGTAGGGTGAGAAAGGAGAATTGGAAGAGAATGCAAGAGGCAATCTCATGCTCCAAGATGTGCTTAGATTGTTTCGGTTTTAACAACTCACTAAAAGAAAATCTTTGAGCCTAAATATCCCTCTATTTCTTACAACCCCTAAACCCAGCCTACATTACGGTCCTAAAAGAAGTCTTCTCAGATTGAGGGCTTAGTTGTTTTATCACTCTGCAAAGGGCATGCGAGTTGTCGCTTGAGCCATGGTGGCATTTTAGAGATCTGAGAGAGAAAACCAAGTGAGATCAGAAAAACTCCAAACAGTAACCTTGTAGAAAATAGGGATAGGATAGCAAACCAAAAGGTCAAGATCCCTGGCAAATGGAGCAGATGCTATTACACCCCGATGAGAATGGGACAAAACTAAATGGGGCAAAATCCTAGAAAGGAACAGAATCCTGAGAGTATGGGCCCAAGTGGCAATCCTAGGACATTGTTTGTAAATAGCTTGTATACATGTAGTACTGATGCATTCATGACATGTACAGCCTGTAAATACATTTAGATTCCTGTGTAGTTTGTATCTATTCATGCACTCAACTATACCCCTGTATGAACTTGTTCATTTATAAGGAAGTAGGTCATGCATTTAATTCAATTCTTACATAAATCTGTGCATTTATCACAAAAAAAGGGACATTGCATTCAATTCTATTCATGTATGTACATTCATCCAAAGAGTATAACATGCATTCAATTCCACTTCTGTGTGAACCTGTGCATTCATAAAAAGTAGGACACACATTCAATTCATAGAAAAAGTACGACATGCATTCACCCCTTACCGGGGCGCTCTTGAACTATTTTTGTACAAAACTCACTCTATGTCTTTCTCTCTCTCTCAAATAGGAAACAGGGAACGAGGCAAAACATAAAAAGGAGCTAAAGCCACCCCTCAGATATCTCCAGCATCGGCTCACACCTCAAAAAATAAATAAAAAAAATAATAAAAAAAAAGAAAAATAAGAGAGCTCAGATTTCCATGACCAACAAGAAACTGAGAATGGGGCAATGGCCCACCCTCGACCTCCCCAATCAAACGACTTCGAAAGAGGGGTAGTGAATAAGTGTCCGATCACTCAAAGCGGAAATAATGAAGCACATCCCCAATAATGAGCATCGCCCCCTTGCCAAAGTCTGATAAGGCTCACGAAGGTCTCTCCCACGACCATAGGAGCATGGGAGTGTCCCTCACGGATCTTGATAAGCAGTGCACATAGCTGACAATCGACCAAGTCATCCCGCCCAGTGGAAACATCAACAAGTTCAGGAGAAGCAGAGCTAGGGTTACCATGGATAAATGGACCAAACTTAAGGAGTATGCCAGTCCTTTATCTGTCGCAAACTCAAAATGAGAGAAACTAGAACTTCACCGGGATGTGAGGAAACTGGGGCAGCAAATCAGAAGAAAAGGCCGCACAACGGAGCCCAAGCCGAGAAGAGACAATCGTGATGCAGCCATTAGGAAAAGTAGGTCCCATAATGTCAGCTGAATCATCCCGAAGACCTAGGAGGAAGCCATACTCATGGGGAGTAGGGGCAAGCTCACATTCCCCAAGAAAGAAGGGTCAAGTGGCCAAAAAGGGAACCATTGCCAGAAAACAAGCTGCGCCAATAGGAGAGAAGCCATGCAATCAAAGAACCGGTGAAAAATGGCTTGCTCACCTGGAATATATTCGTCATACCAAATCCACAGTCGACTCAAAATAGCATCGGCCATCCTAAAGGTCAAAAGGTGGGAAACTTCAACATCCATTTTCTCTTTAAAGGCTAGCTTGACTAAAAGGAAGGGGTCGACTAGAGATCTACGCCCCCCTCCCACCCTGGCTAAAAGATGTTCGATTGGCAAAGTGCTAACTACCCCTAGAGTGGACGGAGCTACCGACAGAATCTGTTTGGCCCACCTTCCCGAAGCAGTGTCTCCTATCGAAATCGACATCGCCAGCGTATGTCGTCCTCAAAGGTGAGTCAAGGTAAGAGGTACTCATACATGGTATATGCAGTTCCAAAGATAAAAAAATAAAAGCAAGGAAAAAATTAATAATGATAATAACCAAAGATAAATATAAATGAAAATGAATGACATAACTTTCATATAAATTCTACTCAAACCAATTTAAAGGGTTTCTTAAAATTTTTATTCAAAGTTTCTTTTCTAAATCAACTCTCAAAGGTTCCTTAAAAATTTCTCAAAAAGTTTCTTAACCTCTTCCCTTCAAAGGTTCTTTTTCAAAAATCAATTTCCAATGGTTTCCTATTATTGTCCTCTAAAAGTTTTCAAAAAATTCATTCTTCTAAAAGTTCCTTTCCAAAAATCAGTTTTCAAAAGGTTTTCTGATTCTCTTTCCCAAAAGTTCATCTTCAAAATCAATTCTTAAAATCAAATTCTACTTCGAAAATCAGGGTCAAAATTCATTTTCAAAATCAGGTCTCAAATTTTTTCAATCCATCTCCAAGTTTTTCTGATTCAGTTCTTCAAGAAAATCCCTTTTCCAAATCCTTGGCTCCCCAAACTTTTCTTTCACAAGAGTCTTAGACAAAATAAATCCTTAAAAATTTTCAAGATTTCACTCAAAAATTCTTCCTTCCAAAATTTCTATCAAGTTTCGAAGTTTTTCATCCTAAATCCTTGTCAATCTCAAAAATTTTCAAATCCGAAAGAGTTCTTAAATTCTTACCTCCAAAATGTCTCCTAAAATGCTATTTTCTAAAATCTTTCTAAGTTTTCTGTCCAATAAGGTTTCAAAACTCAAGTCTTAGGGTAAAATGAATTCCCTCCAAATTCTGGGCAGTTTTGCCCTTTTTCCCGCCAAAACTTGTTCTCGAAGGCCTTTTTGGTCCGTTATCCGTTTTCGACCCCCGTTGTCGAAAGAATCTCAGTATCCGTCCCTCCGACTGCCTCGCGGTCAACATGGGACTCTTACTCTTATCGTTTTCTGTCTTTGACAAGCAAAGACAGAAAAAGAGGGGCAGCAGTAAGCACCCCATTTTTGACCGCTCGGCAATCTACACTCCGTCCAGACTTGTTTTCAAGTCATCATGGACATATTCCAATCGAAACCAATCCTCTAGTCCAAATTCTGTCTTTCCATCGCTTCGCGGGCCTGTCAGGCCCAAATAGAGGCAAAATGACCAAAATGCCCTTAGGGGCATTGTCCTTTCTTATTCCAATTCCAATCCCTCTCTCGAGACAGTTTATTCCTCGAGACGGTCTGAGTAGCGAAACTACTCACAAAACCGTTAGAGTGGCGGAAACACTCACAAAACCGTCAGAGTGGGGGAAACACTCACAAAACCGTCAGAGTAGTGGAAATACTCACACCGTTAGAGTGGCGAAAACACTCAAAACCCAGGCACGTCTCTTCGGAGTCGGTAAGACCCCTTTCCAATCCCTCTCTCGAGACAGTTTATTCCTCGAGACGGTTCCAATCTAGGCACGTCTCTTCGGAGACGGTAAGACCCCTTTCTAATCCTTTTCTCGAGACAGTTTATTCCTCGAGACGGTCCGAGTAGCAAACCTACTCACAAAATCGTCAGAGTGGCGGAAACACTCACAAAACCGTTAGAGTAGCGGAAATACTCACACCGTTAGAGTGGCAGAAACACTCAAAACCCAGGCACGTCTCTTCAGAGACGGTAAGACCCCTTTCCAATCCCTCTCTCGAGACAGTTTATTCCTCGAGACGGTTCCAATCCAGGCACATCTCTTCGGAGTCGGTAAGACCCCTTTCCAATCCCTCTCTCGAGACAGTTTATTCCTCGAGACGGTTTCAATCTAGGCACGTCTCTTCAGAGATGGTAAGACCCCTTTTCAATCCCTCTCTCGAGACAGTTTATTCCTCGAGACGGTCCGAGTAGCAAAACTACTCACAAAACCGTTAGAGTAGCGGAAATACTCACAGACCCGTTAGAGTAGCGGAAATACTCACAAAACCGTTAGAGTAGTGGAAATACTCAACCGTTAGAGTAGCGGAAATACTCACAGACCCGTTAGAGTAGCGGAAATACTCACAAAACCGTTAGAGTAGCGGAAATACTCACAAACTCGTTAGAGTAGTGGAAATACTCACAGAACCGTTAGAGTAGCGGAAATACTCACAAAGTCGTTAGAGTAGCGGAAATACTCTCAAATCGTCAACCCCGTCCGAGTAGCGGAAATACTCAACCCCATCCGAGTGGCGGAAACACTCAAAACCTAGGTCAATACCCATGTTTGTTAGCTCACTTCGGTGAAAAATGACCAAATTACCCTTTGGACCTTTTCCGGTCAAGATGACCATTTTGCCCCTAGGCATCCGAACGCCCCGGGAACCACACCGGCTCTGCGTATCAAACCGGTAATGCCCCGAGAATACTTTTTATAGTATTCTCAACCTTCCTTTACCTTTCCAGACCATTTCGAGTCAGTTCCGGCCAACCCGGTACAAAATGACCATTTTGCCCCTAGAGGGCCGGTTTCCTTTTTCGACCACACCGGCTCTGCGTATCAAACCGGTAATGTCCCAAGAATACTTTTTATAGTATTCTCGACCTTCCTTTACCTTTCCAGACCATTCCAAGTCAGTTCCGGCCAACCCGGTGCAAAATGACCGTTTTGCCCCTACAGGGCCGGTCTCCTTCTTCAACCATACCGGCTCTGAGTATCAAACCGGTAATGTCCCAAGAATACTTTTTATAGTGTTCTTGACCTTCCTTTACCTTTCCGAACCATTCCGAGTCAGTTCCGGCAAACCCGGTGCAAAATGACCGTTTTGCCCCTGGTGGGCCGGTTTCCATTTCCGACCACGCCGGCCTTGGGAATCAAACCGGCAACCTCTGGGAACATTCTAAATAATGTTTCCAGATCCCAAGTCTTCTTCTGGGACAGTTTGAGTCTGTCCCGGCAGTTTTCCGGTCCGATTGACCGTTTTGCCCCTAAAGGTTCGGTCAACCTTTCCGACACATCCAATCCTCACTTTTCAAGTCAAATACCTCCAGGACACTATTTTAAGTGTTCCTGCTCCTTTTTGGCCTTCCGGGTCACTCCCAGCTCCTTCAAATCATTCCCGGACTTTCCAGAGTCACTCCTAGTGAAGCCAGGCTAAAGTTTACATGGTAGTCACTAGTACAGGCGCCCAAATCTAGTTAAAGATACGTTGCTTGCCGACCTTAATTGTTTCCTAAATGGCTGGCGCCACTAGCAGTGGCGCCAAGCCAAAAAATGGCCTGGCGCCGCTCCTAGTGGCACCAGTATAAATTTTGCCCTGGTGCCACTGCAACAGGCGCCAGGCTTGTCCAACTTCTATAAATACAGAGCCTCGATCAACGTGAAAGGGGTCTGCAAACTTAACCTAGGAATCACACAATTCGATATACAGAGCTCGAGCACCTCCAAAACCCTAGCCTCCCTAGGTTTTCCTAAACCCTAGCCACTATACACAAACCCTAGCCTCCTATACACTCATACACACCCATATACACTCATACACTATCCTTCAACCATCTTTGGAAGACTTGAATAGCTGCCATCCAAAACTTGGAAGACAATCATTGAAGGTTGAAGAAGAAGATCAAGACGAAGACCGAAGATTGAAGACAGCGCGGTGCGCAAATTAAAAAAGATACAAGGTAGGTTTTCTCTTTAAATTTCCGCACTCCCCCCTCTCTCTCTCTTCTCTCCAACCCACTTGGGTTTTCTCTATTTTAATCCCCCATCTCTTTCCCCCCCTTTCTTTGCATGCTTGAAACAAGGGGATTCCCGGTCCATGTGTAGGATTGGACTATTAGAGAGTCACCGTGTCAGGGGCTTTCTTCTAGTCTAACCAAAGACCACGTGGGTCCGGCCCCCTTGATTATGTGGTGAAGCCTTAGCCTTGTATGTTCACGACCCCCAAATTGCATTGTGCATATCATAGTCTTGCATCTTCCACAATTCGTTTTCAAAAAGTTGTTTTCAAAATTGCATCAAAATCTCTTTTTCGAAAACTTATTTTCAAAACCACAATTCTAGGGTGATTCTAGCCTTTCCATGGCTAGGGTTGCTTTAGGAAGGTGTTATATTAAAAATGACCATTTGGTCTATATTTTCAAACTTTGTTTTCAAAACCGCTTTCCTAAAGTGGTTCTAGCCTTCTTATGGTTAGAATCGCTTTAGGAAAGTGAGATGTTTTTACACCTTCTAAAAACTCTCTTTAAAAATCTCTTCCTAAAAATCTCTTTTTCAACATACTTTCCTAAAACTCCCCTCTTCAAAATTGATTTCAAAAACTCCCTTTCAAAATCTCTTTTTCAAAACTCTCTTTTTCATCTGCTTTCCAAACTCCTTTCCCCAAAATCCACTCTCTAAAAACGCTCCCTAAAAATCTTTCCAAAAACTCTCTTTTCCAAAATCTCCCTTCTAGAAATTTCCCCCTAGGATCTTCCTTCCAAAATCTACGTTTCCGAAAACACACTTTCCCAAAACTCCTTCTCTTTAAAATCTTTTTCCAAAAACTCTCTTTCCAAATTCACTTTCCAAAAACTCCTCCCTAGGATTTCCTTCCAAAAACTCGTTTCCAAAAGCGTATTTTCCAAAAATCTCTTTCCTTAGAGTCCAAGTCAAGCCCTAGAGCTAACCATTAGGAAACCCTAATTTTCTTTCCTAAAACATGATTTTCAAACTTTGCCCCAAACCTAGGTTTCCAAAACCTCTAGTTTTCACATCCAAATTATTCATGTTTCCAAAACCTCTTTTCTACGTCAAAACTATAATTTTCCAAATCTAGGGTTTCTAGAATCTCCCTTTTCAAATCCTTACCAAATCCAATCTCCCCGTTTAGGAAACTAGATCCTATCCTCCGTTTTTGGAAACAAAATCAAACCCTTGTTTTTAGAAACCAAATCCAATCCCTTCCTAATCCAAACCTTTCTTAATTCAATTCCTTCCTAGACCATAAGTTTCCTAAACCTAAACTTTAAACCTTTTCTTAAATTTTAAAATCCAACTCTTTCCTAATTCAAATCCTTCCTAAACTTCCACTTTCCTAAACCTTAAGTTCCCAAAACTTGAACATAAAAATCTTTCCTAAATTTTAAAACTCAACTTTCAAATCTTTCCTAATTCAAGCCTTTCCTAATTCAACCCCTTTTCCAAATCTTAACTTTCTAAATTCAAGCTTTTAAACCTTTCCTAAATTCAAACCTTTCTTAATTTCCAAGGTTTTCTAAACGCTCTAAAATTTTCTAAAATCTTAAATCTTTCTAAACTCTAAAACCTTCTAAATCCTAAACTTTCCAAATTTCAAATCTTTCTAAAATTCTAATCTTTCCAATTTCAAATCTTTCCAAATTCAAAACTTTCTAAATTTGAAACTTTCTTGACTTAAATCTTTCTAAACCTAAAACTTTCTAAATTCTAAACTCTCTTAAACTTCAAATCTTTCCAAATCTAAGACTTTTCTAAATTCAAAACTTTCTAAATTCAAGACTTTCTTAAGTTAAGACTTTCTTAATTCAAACATTTCCTAAATTGAAAACTTTCCTTTTTCAAAACTTTCCAAAATCAAAACTTCCCTTTTTCAAACATTTCTAAATTCGAAATTTTCTTAACTCAGAACTTTCCTAATTTCAAAATTTTCTTAATTTCAAAACTTTCCTAAAATGAAACTTTCCTAATTCGAAACTTTCCTAAATCGAACATTTCCTAATTCAAAAATTTCCTAAATCCAACCTTTCTTAATCTCCTAAACCTTCCAAGTCGAGTCAAGCCTTTCCTAAGTCTAGGTTTCCTAAACCTCCATCTTTCCAAAACCAAGTCTTTCCAAAATCAATCTTTTCAAATCAAAGTCCAATCTTCTTCTCAATTTCAATTTCCAATCTCCTCTTCTAATCTCAAATCAAATTCAAATTTCAATCTCTATCTTCCAATCCAATCTCTTTCTTCAAATCAATCTATTTTCAATCGGACTCTTGTCCAAACTACTACGACTGACCTGATTCCCCCAAAGGGATACGTAGGCAACCTTCATAGGTGCGGTCACAATATTCTTCAAACTTTCAATTCCACCCTTATGGGTGTGGTTTCAAAATTCTTTCCAAATCTCAAATTCCAATCTATTTTCAAATCTCTATTTCTAATTTTTCAAACTTTCCAATTTCAATTCTATGTTTTCAAATCTCTTCTAAAATCAAATCAAATTCTTCTTCTCAAATTTCCTTTCAAATCTATTCCTAAATCAACTTTCTTTTCTATTGCACTTGCATATCATGCATCATATTTTTCAAACATTGTTTTTCTAAAGTGAATAGGGTTGAACTATAGTTAGTCGAAGACTCTCATAGGTAAATCTAGGGTAGATTGACATGTAGGTACCGAAAGGGCGGGGTAGGGTGATAGCTTAGTGCGTCTTCCCTACACATAACCAACCTCCGAACCTAGATCACTGATTTCAAAGACCAAAAAGGAGTTATTTTTCAAAAAAGGGCTAAATGTTTTCCAAAGGTTGCCAAACAACCTGTTTTCTTAAAAACCCTCTCTTGAGGAGATGTTTTCAAAATTGTTTTTCAAAAACCCTAAGTGTAGTCTTCGGACTAAGCTTAGTTTTTAGGTGACCTAACTCACCTTAATCAAGTTAGGTGGCGACTCCAAATGTTTTTCAAAAGCCCTTTATTCAAACCTATTTTCAATTCAAACCTAGTCGCACTCATTCTTTTAGGAGGGTGAGTTCTAACGAGAGAGTACAGCATTTTTCCCGCTTGGGTGAGTATTCCTCGAGTGCGAAAAATCTGGGCGCGACAGCTGGCGACTCCACTTAGAGGGTTAGGCCGTTAATCATGTCTCTTTACCCTTCACCCATGTAGAGTCTTCAATTAATTTGGTTCAATCCTATTCACTTTAAGTTTTCAAAACTAAATTTTCAAAATTGTTTTCAGAAAAAAAAAAAAAGCATGCATTTATTCATATTATCTTGTATTATGTTTGTCATCCACATACTGACACTTGCATCTATGTTTTGTAGGTGCGCTTTATGTTTAAACATTATTAACTGCTTTGCATGATTGTGATGTACAGGGTGAATGGGAGTTTTTCGGCCCTTTCCTCCACTTTTAAAAAATCACACACACACTGCATGTGCACTTGCATTCTGTATATTTGCATACCCTGATATGTTCTTTCTAGTTAGAAAGGGGGAACGGTATATTGGTTGTGGGCAAGATGCTGTGTCAGTTTCTTCGCCTACGGCCTCTTGATGGTTCCCCCGCTCGAATCACCAACCGACCATGGCACCACCTCGGGGAGTGGGCCTAGGTTTGAAGATCCGGGGACCGAGCCTTATTAGGACGCATTAGTCAACCCTCAACCTCATACTCATATAGACACCATGCATAGCCGAACCTCTGCCGAATTTAGGACACGAGCACCTTTTTCAAAATCACGGAGGAAAGGGCGACTGCTCTTACTTTCATTTATACCTACTGTTATAATAATGCTTGTATTTATACTGTTATAATGCCTGTCTAACTGTTCATGCATGCATGTTTACTTCAATTGTACCTTCTCTCTTTATACTTGTTGCATATTCATGTTCATGCATTCAATATCCCATGTCCAGACAAGAGTTCCAAGTAACTCAAGTCACTGCATTCTCATGCATATGATCAACCCATTGAGAGTGACACCAACGTCACTCTCCCTTGCATTAAACCTACCCAAACCCTAAGGGTTCCCGTGTAACCCTAAGGGACTCATTGCATGCATCTCGATTCATTCCATAAGAGGGGCCCCAATCCCTCTATGCTCACGGAGATAGGGTTGCCAAGAAGACAAGGGGCAGTCAATCAACCAGGTCTCTCAGCGACCTCCTCGACATCAAATCCAAGGAAGGCGAATCCGAAAACTCAAGAGTAGTTTAGGGTTTCCCTTTTGTAAAAGTAGATAGGTGGAAGTCCAAAGGAAAATGTTCCCCTTCCCCCTATTAAAATGTATTTCAATTCTTTTGTATCTTAGACTCAAAATTTAATGTACTTCTTTATTTTATGAATGAATGCATGAATGGCCAAGGGTTCCTCCCTGATGGTAAGGTGTCTGCATGCAGGGGCAAACCCCCGTCTCCAAAAGTGAGCCAACACATCATGTATAGTCTCCCCTCTAAGTAGGGGCATCCTTAGGACATGCATTACATAAAAATTTTCAAATCAAGGCACTGACTTTTTTTTTGTTTTTATCTTCTATCCTCCCCCTCCTCATCTCCAAGCACTAAGAGAACTGAAGGCAGAAGCAAGACAAGAAAGGGGTTTTTCTAAACCATTTATTCATTGTTATCATATTGCTCGCACATTCACTTCTTTTATGCTCATGCACCCATATCCATTGCAAGACAAGAGTTCCAAGAAATTCGAGTCATTTCGTTCTCATGCATCTAATCAACCGTAGAGAGAAAGGAGCAATCCGATCTCATGTTAATCGAACCTACCAAGCTTCCTACGGGTTCTTAAACCCTAAGGATTCATGGCATGCATAGAACCATATCTCGAGAGAGGCCCAAATCTCTCTCAGTCCATGGAGGCAGGATTGCCCACATAGGAAATCATTAACCGGCCCATGCCGAAGAGGTATTGTATTGCATAATAGGGGCAAAACCCCACCTCCAAAATGGACTTATCATCATTCCTAGACTCCCTCAAAGAAGGGACCTCCATAGGACATGCATTGCATAGAACTCCCAACTCCACATGCTAACTACATTTTGTTTTTCTTTTCCTTTTCAGATTAAAGAGCACAACCAAACTCATGAAAACCCCTCTAGTATCATGCCCAATTCAAACTCATGCAAGGATAAGCCAGGCTATTGAAGGAGGCCGAACCTACATGGAGGAATAATTAACCATCCATCCGCAAGACATTACCTCTATGCAATTACCCTCGCGCCATGCCAAGACAATCACTATCCATACAGAAGAGGACCTCACCATTTGCGAAGTCTTGTCAGACTCATGCATTGCAACAACACATCCTCTAACTTCCAAATGCATGACAAATATCGAGAACTCGCCCTCCACTGATACACCTGATGAATAAAGCACCAAGAGGTTGATGTAGTCCCAAAACCCTATTAAGGATTCTCACCAAAAGGCCCACAAGAAAAGGGAGGTTTTCATAAAATTCATCTGTTTCCTTTTTATCTGTCTATTTTCTTGCATATCTTATTTAAATAAACACACATGCCGTGCATTCATGATTTGAAATGAAAAATATGAAGTTTCCAGTTTATCCCCTTTTGTCTCGGATTGTTGCGTTTAAGGATTCTTTCCCATTTAGTGATGACTCGACTTGAAGGATGGAATAGCATAGGCCACCTATTTAAAAGGGGTTAAAACCTTCGAGAGACAAAGAGAGAATGAGAGATAGGAGAAGTGCAGAGTTTATTAAAAAGGCGACACTTGTGTGATATCTTGGCTAAGCGATGGGCAGCCGAGTCCCTAAAATGATGAGAAGCCATTGTTCTACTTATCCCAAATAAACACTACCCTTTGCTCAACCCACTAGAGCCGTACATAATTTCTTTTCAGATATCCCCAAACCTATAACCATCCCCCACATTGGGGTGAGCATAGAATAGTTGATTTGATAGAACATGTAGGGTTTCATTGACAGAAACACATCATCCCTAGGAGTAATGTCTAAATTTTGTACAAAGGCTTTATGGACTAAGCAATTCAATTTGAAATGATTAGAGGCCCTCAATTCTACTACCATGCACAAAAATAATCCTTTTGCTTAACCCATTAGTGCCTCACAGAAAGCAGAAGATTCTTCTTGTCAACCCCGATCCGAAACCATTCCCCCACATTAGGGCAGATAGGCAGCAGAAGATCTGGTGGAGAATGTTATCGACCATCAAGCTAAAGTAATGTGAAGGCTCTATGGATCAAGCAATCTTATTCAAAATGAAGAGAGGCCCTCATTTTACTTCCCATACAGTTAAAAACAACCCTTGTCAAACTTATTGAGCCGGTTATCTTTCTTTTTCCAAAACACACCCCAACCAAGGGGATCACCATCCACAATCGGTTAGATGAAAATGTTAAGGAAAGGATTTGAGAGAAAGAAGTTGTAGAAATGTTCTTCTCGTCAAAGGCAACAAGAAAGAAAAAAAAAAAAAAAAAAAAAAAAAGAAGCATATCAGTAGAAAGACCGAAAAAGAGTCATGTTGTGCTATCTTTAAAAAGCATATAAAGCCAAAAGTCAAGAAAAAGGGGCAAATGTCAGACTAAGAATGTCAAAAGTTACAAGAAAGGTTAACCCCTGTTGTAAAAGAGAAAATTCGAAGGTGATCCTAGGTAACAAAGCCACCAAGTAAAAGCTATAGGTTTCAGCCTTTACCCTTTCTTGTTAAACCCGAAACCATGGCCTACAGTACAACCCTACTAAAGTCCACTCTGATTGAGAAGGATTGCTTGATCTAAATGAGCCAAATATGTTTTGAAGCTATAGGAGGATATCAGGGGATGAAACCCCACTGGAAGACCAACCAAGGATGGTGCAGATCTAACCGTACTGGAAGCAACATCAAATTTGAGCTTACATATCCCGTTCATTCATAAACCCCTTAACCTAGCCTACGTTACGGTCCAAATTAAAGTCCTCCCTGATCAAAGAGAATTGCTTAGTCCAAATAAGCCTGAACAATACTAAGACAAGTAGGGTGAGAAAGGAGAATTGGAAGAGAATGCAAGAGGCAATCTCATGCTCCAAGATGTGCTTAGATTGTTTCGGTTTTAACAACTCACTAAAAGAAAATCTTTGAGCCTAAATATCCCTCTATTTCTTACAACCCCTAAACCCAGCCTACATTACGGTCCTAAAAGAAGTCTTCTCAGATTGAGGGCTTAGTTGTTTATCACTCTGCAAAGGGCATGCGAGTTGTCGCTTGAGCCATGGTGGCATTTTAGAGATCTGAGAGAGAAAACCAAGTGAGATCAGAAAAACTCCAAACAGTAACCTTGTAGAAAATAGGGATAGGATAGCAAACCAAAAGGTCAAGATCCCTGGCAAATGGAGCAGATGCTATTACACCCCGATGAGAATGGGACAAAACTAAATGGGGCAAAATCCTAGAAAGGAACAGAATCCTGAGAGTATGGGCCCAAGTGGCAATCCTAGGACATTGTTTGTAAATAGCTTGTATACATGTAGTACTGATGCATTCATGACATGTACAGCCTGTAAATACATTTAGATTCCTGTGTAGTTTGTATCTATTCATGCACTCAACTATACCCCTGTATGAACTTGTTCATTTATAAGGAAGTAGGTCATGCATTTAATTCAATTCTTACATAAATCTGTGCATTTATCACAAAAAAAGGGACATTGCATTCAATTCTATTCATGTATGTACATTCATCCAAAGAGTATAACATGCATTCAATTCCACTTCTGTGTGAACCTGTGCATTCATAAAAAGTAGGACACACATTCAATTCATAGAAAAAGTACGACATGCATTCACCCCTTACCGGGGCGCTCTTGAACTATTTTTGTACAAAACTCACTCTATGTCTTTCTCTCTCTCTCAAATAGGAAACAGGGAACGAGGCAAAACATAAAAAGGAGCTAAAGCCACCCCTCAGATATCTCCAGCATCGGCTCACACCTCAAAAAATAATAAAAAAATAATAAAAAAAAAAAGAAAAATAAGAGAGCTCAGATTTCCATGACCAACAAGAAACTGAGAATGGGGCAATGGCCCACCCTCGACCTCCCCAATCAAACGACTTCGAAAGAGGGGTAGTGAATAAGTGTCCGATCACTCAAAGCGGAAATAATGAAGCACATCCCCAATAATGAGCATCGCCCCCTTGCCAAAGTCTGATAAGGCTCACGAAGGTCTCTCCCACGACCATAGGAGCATGGGAGTGTCCCTCACGGATCTTGATAAGCAGTGCACATAGCTGACAATCGACCAAGTCATCCCGCCAGTGGAAACATCAACAAGTTCAGGAGAAGCAGAGCTAGGGTTACCATGGATAAATGGACCAAACTTAAGGAGTATGCCAGTCCTTTATCTGTCGCAAACTCAAAATGAGAGAAACTAGAACTTCACCGGGATGTGAGGAAACTGGGGCAGCAAATCAGAAGAAAAGGCCGCACAACGGAGCCCAAGCCGAGAAGAGACAATCGTGATGCAGCCATTAGGAAAAGTAGGTCCCATAATGTCAGCTGAATCATCCCGAAGACCTAGGAGGAAGCCATACTCATGGGGAGTAGGGGCAAGCTCACATTCCCCAAGAAAGAAGGGTCAAGTGGCCAAAAAGGGAACCATTGCCAGAAAACAAGCTGCGCCAATAGGAGAGAAGCCATGCAATCAAAGAACCGGTGAAAAATGGCTTGCTCACCTGGAATATATTCGTCATACCAAATCCACAGTCGACTCAAAATAGCATCGGCCATCCTAAAGGTCAAAAGGTGGGAAACTTCAACATCCATTTTCTCTTTAAAGGCTAGCTTGACTAAAAGGAAGGGGTCGACTAGAGATCTACGCCCCCCTCCCACCCTGGCTAAAAGATGTTCGATTGGCAAAGTGCTAACTACCCCTAGAGTGGACGGAGCTACCGACAGAATCTGTTTGGCCCACCTTCCCGAAGCAGTGTCTCCTATCGAAATCGACATCGCCAGCGTATGTCGTCCTCAAAGGTGAGTCAAGGTAAGAGGTACTCATACATGGTATATGCAGTTCCAAAGATAAAAAAATAAAAGCAAGGAAAAAATTAATAATGATAATAACCAAAGATAAATATAAATGAAAATGAATGACATAACTTTCATATAAATTCTACTCAAACCAATTTAAAGGGTTTCTTAAAATTTTTATTCAAAGTTTCTTTTCTAAATCAACTCTCAAAGGTTCCTTAAAAATTTCTCAAAAAGTTTCTTAACCTCTTCCCTTCAAAGGTTCTTTTTCAAAAATCAATTTCCAATGGTTTCCTATTATTGTCCTCTAAAAGTTTTCAAAAAATTCATTCTTCTAAAAGTTCCTTTCCAAAAATCAGTTTTCAAAAGGTTTTCTGATTCTCTTTCCCAAAAGTTCATCTTCAAAATCAATTCTTAAAAACAAATTCTACTTCGAAAATCAGGGTCAAAATTCATTTTCAAAATCAGGTCTCAAATTTTTTCAATCCATCTCCAAGTTTTTCTGATTCAGTTCTTCAAGAAAATCCCTTTTCCAAATCCTTGGCTCCCCAAACTTTTCTTTCACAAGAGTCTTAGACAAAATAAATCCTTAAAAATTTTCAAGATTTCACTCAAAAATTCTTCCTTCCAAAATTTCTATCAAGTTTCGAAGTTTTTCATCCTAAATCCTTGTCAATCTCAAAAATTTTCAAATCCGAAAGAGTTCTTAAATTCTTACCTCCAAAATGTCTCCTAAAATGCTATTTTCTAAAATCTTTCTAAGTTTTCTGTCCAATAAGGTTTCAAAAACTCAAGTCTTAGGGTAAAATGAATTCCCTCCAAATTCTGGGCAGTTTTGCCCTTTTTTCCCGCCAAAACTTGTTCTCGAAGGCCTTTTTGGTCCGTTATCCGTTTTCGACCCCCGTTGTCGAAAGAATCTCAGTATCCGTCCCTCCGACTGCCTCGCGGTCAACATGGGACTCTTACTCTTATCGTTTTCTGTCTTTGACAAGCAAAGACAGAAAAAGAGGGGCAGCAGTAAGCACCCCATTTTTGACCGCTCGGCAATCTACACTCCGTCCAGACTTGTTTTCAAGTCATCATGGACATATTCCAATCGAAACCAATCCTCTAGTCCAAATTCTGTCTTTCCATCGCTTCGCGGGCCTGTCAGGCCCAAATAGAGGCAAAATGACCAAAATGCCCTTAGGGGCATTGTCCTTTCTTATTCCAATTCCAATCCCTCTCTCGAGACAGTTTATTCCTCGAGACGGTCTGAGTAGCGAAACTACTCACAAAACCGTTAGAGTGGCGGAAACACTCACAAAACCGTCAGAGTGGGGGAAACACTCACAAAACCGTCAGAGTAGTGGAAATACTCACACCGTTAGAGTGGCGAAAACACTCAAAACCCAGGCACGTCTCTTCGGAGTCGGTAAGACCCCTTTCCAATCCCTCTCTCGAGACAGTTTATTCCTCGAGACGGTTCCAATCTAGGCACGTCTCTTCGGAGACGGTAAGACCCCTTTCTAATCCTTTTCTCGAGACAGTTTATTCCTCGAGACGGTCCGAGTAGCAAACCTACTCACAAAATCGTCAGAGTGGCGGAAACACTCACAAAACCGTTAGAGTAGCGGAAATACTCACACCGTTAGAGTGGCGGAAACACTCAAAACCCAGGCACGTCTCTTCAGAGACGGTAAGACCCCTTTCCAATCCCTCTCTCGAGACAGTTTATTCCTCGAGACGGTTCCAATCCAGGCACATCTCTTCGGAGTCGGTAAGACCCCTTTCCAATCCCTCTCTCGAGACAGTTTATTCCTCGAGACGGTTTCAATCTAGGCACGTCTCTTCAGAGATGGTAAGACCCCTTTTCAATCCCTCTCTCGAGACAGTTTATTCCTCGAGACGGTCCGAGTAGCAAAACTACTCACAAAACCGTTAGAGTAGCGGAAATACTCACAGACCCGTTAGAGTAGCGGAAATACTCACAAAACCGTTAGAGTAGTGGAAATACTCAACCGTTAGAGTAGCGGAAATACTCACAGACCCGTTAGAGTAGCGGAAATACTCACAAAACCGTTAGAGTAGCGGAAATACTCACAAACTCGTTAGAGTAGTGGAAATACTCACAGAACCGTTAGAGTAGCGGAAATACTCACAAAGTCGTTAGAGTAGCGGAAATACTCTCAAATCGTCAACCCCGTCCGAGTAGCGGAAATACTCAACCCCATCCGAGTGGCGGAAACACTCAAAACCTAGGTCAATACCCATGTTTGTTAGCTCACTTCGGTGAAAAATGACCAAATTACCCTTTGGACCTTTTCCGGTCAAGATGACCATTTTGCCCCTAGGCATCCGAACGCCCCGGGAACCACACCGGCTCTGCGTATCAAACCGGTAATGCCCCGAGAATACTTTTTATAGTATTCTCAACCTTCCTTTACCTTTCCAGACCATTTCGAGTCAGTTCCGGCCAACCCGGTACAAAATGACCATTTTGCCCCTAGAGGGCCGGTTTCCTTTTTCGACCACACCGGCTCTGCGTATCAAACCGGTAATGTCCCAAGAATACTTTTTATAGTATTCTCGACCTTCCTTTACCTTTCCAGACCATTCCAAGTCAGTTCCGGCCAACCCGGTGCAAAATGACCGTTTTGCCCCTACAGGGCCGGTCTCCTTCTTCAACCATACCGGCTCTGAGTATCAAACCGGTAATGTCCCAAGAATACTTTTTATAGTGTTCTTGACCTTCCTTTACCTTTCCGAACCATTCCGAGTCAGTTCCGGCAAACCCGGTGCAAAATGACCGTTTTGCCCCTGGTGGGCCGGTTTCCATTTCCGACCACGCCGGCCTTGGGAATCAAACCGGCAACCTCTGGGAACATTCTAAATAATGTTTCCAGATCCCAAGTCTTCTTCTGGGACAGTTTGAGTCTGTCCCGGCAGTTTTCCGGTCCGATTGACCGTTTTGCCCCTAAAGGTTCGGTCAACCTTTCCGACACATCCAATCCTCACTTTTCAAGTCAAATACCTCCAGGACACTATTTTAAGTGTTCCTGCTCCTTTTTGGCCTTCCGGGTCACTCCCAGCTCCTTCAAATCATTCCCGGACTTTCCAGAGTCACTCCTAGTGAAGCCAGGCTAAAGTTTACATGGTAGTCACTAGTACAGGCGCCCAAATCTAGTTAAAGATACGTTGCTTGCCGACCTTAATTGTTTCCTAAATGGCTGGCGCCACTAGCAGTGGCGCCAAGCCAAAAAATGGCCTGGCGCCGCTCCTAGTGGCACCAGTATGAATTTTGCCCTGGTGCCACTGCAACAGGCGCCAGGCTTGTCCAACTTCTATAAATACAGAGCCTCGATCAACGTGAAAGGGGTCTGCAAACTTAACCTAGGAATCACACAATTCGATATACAGAGCTCGAGCACCTCCAAAACCCTAGCCTCCCTAGGTTTTCCTAAACCCTAGCCACTATACACAAACCCTAGCCTCCTATACACTCATACACACCCATATACACTCATACACTATCCTTCAACCATCTTTGGAAGACTTGAATAGCTGCCATCCAAAACTTGGAAGACAATCATTGAAGGTTGAAGAAGAAGATCAAGACGAAGACCGAAGATTGAAGACAGCGCGGTGCGCAAATTAAAAAAGATACAAGGTAGGTTTTCTCTTTAAATTTCCGCACTCCCCCCTCTCTCTTCTCTCTCCAACCCACTTGGGTTTTCTCTATTTTAATCCCCCATCTCTTTCCCCCCCTTTCTTTGCATGCTTGAAACAAGGGGATTCCCGGTCCATGTGTAGGATTGGACTATTAGAGAGTCACCGTGTCAGGGGCTTTCTTCTAGTCTAACCAAAGACCACGTGGGTCCGGCCCCCTTGATTATGTGGTGAAGCCTTAGCCTTGTATGTTCACGACCCCCAAATTGCATTGTGCATATCATAGTCTTGCATCTTCCACAATTCGTTTTCAAAAAGTTGTTTTCAAAATTGCATCAAAATCTCTTTTTCGAAAACTTATTTTCAAAACCACAATTCTAGGGTGATTCTAGCCTTTCCATGGCTAGGGTTGCTTTAGGAAGGTGTTATATTAAAAATGACCATTTGGTCTATATTTTCAAACTTTGTTTTCAAAACCGCTTTCCTAAAGTGGTTCTAGCCTTCTTATGGTTAGAATCGCTTTAGGAAAGTGAGATGTTTTTACACCTTCTAAAAACTCTCTTTAAAAATCTCTTCCTAAAAATCTCTTTTTCAACATACTTTCCTAAAACTCCCCTCTTCAAAATTGATTTCAAAAACTCCCTTTCAAAATCTCTTTTTCAAAACTCTCTTTTTCATCTGCTTTCCAAACTCCTTTCCCCAAAATCCACTCTCTAAAAACGCTCCCTAAAAATCTTTCCAAAAACTCTCTTTTCCAAAATCTCCCTTCTAGAAATTTCCCCCTAGGATCTTCCTTCCAAAATCTACGTTTCCGAAAACACACTTTCCAAAACTCCTTCTCTTTAAAATCTTTTTCCAAAAACTCTCTTTCCAAATTCACTTTCCAAAAACTCCTCCCTAGGATTTCCTTCCAAAAACTCGTTTCCAAAAGCGTATTTTCCAAAAATCTCTTTCCTTAGAGTCCAAGTCAAGCCCTAGAGCTAACCATTAGGAAACCCTAATTTTCTTTCCTAAAACATGATTTTCAAACTTTGCCCCAAACCTAGGTTTCCAAAACCTCTAGTTTTCACATCCAAATTATTCATGTTTCCAAAACCTCTTTTCTACGTCAAAACTATAATTTTCCAAATCTAGGGTTTCTAGAATCTCCCTTTTCAAATCCTTACCAAATCCAATCTCCCCGTTTAGGAAACTAGATCCTATCCTCCGTTTTTGGAAACAAAATCAAACCCTTGTTTTTAGAAACCAAATCCAATCCCTTCCTAATCCAAACCTTTCTTAATTCAATTCCTTCCTAGACCATAAGTTTCCTAAACCTAAACTTTAAACCTTTTCTTAAATTTTAAAATCCAACTCTTTCCTAATTCAAATCCTTCCTAAACTTCCACTTTCCTAAACCTTAAGTTCCCAAAACTTGAACATAAAAATCTTTCCTAAATTTTAAAACTCAACTTTCAAATCTTTCCTAATTCAAGCCTTTCCTAATTCAACCCCTTTTCCAAATCTTAACTTTCTAAATTCAAGCTTTTAAACCTTTCCTAAATTCAAACCTTTCTTAATTTCCAAGGTTTTCTAAACGCTCTAAAATTTTCTAAAATCTTAAATCTTTCTAAACTCTAAAACCTTCTAAATCCTAAACTTTCCAAATTTCAAATCTTTCTAAAATTCTAATCTTTCCAATTTCAAATCTTTCCAAATTCAAAACTTTCTAAATTTGAAACTTTCTTGACTTAAATCTTTCTAAACCTAAAACTTTCTAAATTCTAAACTCTCTTAAACTTCAAATCTTTCCAAATCTAAGACTTTTCTAAATTCAAAACTTTCTAAATTCAAGACTTTCTTAAGTTAGACTTTCTTAATTCAAACATTTCCTAAATTGAAAACTTTCCTTTTTCAAAACTTTCCAAAATCAAAACTTCCCTTTTTCAAACATTTCTAAATTCGAAATTTTCTTAACTCAGAACTTTCCTAATTTCAAAATTTTCTTAATTTCAAAACTTTCCTAAAATGAAACTTTCCTAATTCGAAACTTTCCTAAATCGAACATTTCCTAATTCAAAAATTTCCTAAATCCAACCTTTCTTAATCTCCTAAACCTTCCAAGTCGAGTCAAGCCTTTCCTAAGTCTAGGTTTCCTAAACCTCCATCTTTCCAAAACCAAGTCTTTCCAAAATCAATCTTTTCAAATCAAAGTCCAATCTTCTTCTCAATTTCAATTTCCAATCTCCTCTTCTAATCTCAAATCAAATTCAAATTTCAATCTCTATCTTCCAATCCAATCTCTTTCTTCAAATCAATCTATTTTCAATCGGACTCTTGTCCAAACTACGACTGACCTGATTCCCCCAAAGGGATACGTAGGCAACCTTCATAGGTGCGGTCACAATATTCTTCAAACTTTCAATTCCACCCTTATGGGTGTGGTTTCAAAATTCTTTCCAAATCTCAAATTCCAATCTATTTTCAAATCTCTATTTCTAATTTTTCAAACTTTCCAATTTCAATTCTATGTTTTCAAATCTCTTCTAAAATCAAATCAAATTCTTCTTCTCAAATTTCCTTTCAAATCTATTCCTAAATCAACTTTCTTTTCTATTGCACTTGCATATCATGCATCATATTTTTCAAACATTGTTTTTCTAAAGTGAATAGGGTTGAACTATAGTTAGTCGAAGACTCTCATAGGTAAATCTAGGGTAGATTGACATGTAGGTACCGAAAGGGCGGGGTAGGGTGATAGCTTAGTGCGTCTTCCCTACACATAACCAACCTCCAAACCTAGATCACTGATTTCAAAGACCAAAAAGGAGTTATTTTTCAAAAAAGGGCTAAATGTTTTCCAAAGGTTGCCAAACAACCTGTTTTCTTAAAAACCCTCTCTTGAGGAGATGTTTTCAAAATTGTTTTTCAAAAACCCTAAGTGTAGTCTTCGGACTAAGCTTAGTTTTTAGGTGACCTAACTCACCTTAATCAAGTTAGGTGGCGACTCCAAATGTTTTTCAAAAGCCCTTTATTCAAACCTATTTTCAATTCAAACCTAGTCGCACTCATTCTTTTAGGAGGGTGAGTTCTAACGAGAGAGTACAGCATTTTTCCCGCTTGGGTGAGTATTCCTCGAGTGCGAAAAATCTGGGCGCGACAAAAGCCTCCTCAAATTGAAAGACTAGCTGCTTATTGCTCTGTCAAAGGTCAGGTAAGTAGTTGTCAAAACCCCGAGGGTCGAGAGTTTAAGCCAAATGATCCCATACACTAGCCCAAGGTAGAAATTTAGAGTCGATTGAAAGGATGAGAAAAGTACAAAGTGCTATCATCCAGTTAAGGTAGGGTCGAGCCAAAAGATAGACCAAACCCCTGACAGTGGAGTAATTGTCATTTCAAGGATGTATAGTTCGACAGTGCTCCATTCATTATATTAACTGTTACATCCCTGACATGTGTATATATTTCGATGAAATTTCGTCATAAGTTTCGCATACATTGGACATAGCTCCCTGTAGAAATTGAAGTCACCAATACAATTTAATATCATCTCCTGTAATAAATAAACATCATCATTATCCCCATATATCCATCAGTCCATATACCTAGCAATGTAAATCATAAATATTCCTTCCTGTCCACGCATTAATACACACATTTAACTATCTGAATCATAAATATCTACTCTATGTGAAATGTACAAAATAAACTACCTAACAATGAAACTAAATACATCTTTGGGATATAATGTAGAAGAAAATATGAGCCTATATCAGGGGGCACTCATCAAAGATCAAAGTCGATGTCCGGGTCGAGGTTTCCGAAACTTAGCTCTGGAGGAGGCGGCCAACTACTAGAAGCACCAACATCTTACTAAGAGGAAAAAATCGAAATCAACAAGACAAAGGAATAACTAAGCAACATCAGAACAAAAAGAAGAAAAAAAGGATAACATACCCTGCTGCCTCCCATCTGAGCCAACTGGGCGGTCAAAATAGCTACCTCAGCCTAGAAATGATCCCTCTCCAATTGGAACTGGTCCTTTTCAGTCTGGTACCGGTTCCTCTAATCCCCCACAGCAGTGAACTCGGCCTAGGGCACATATCCTCCGGCTCAACGCCACAAGTCCACCACTTCTTGACCAACAGCGTATGCACTAACCACCACCTCAAACTGAATGAAGGCACCTACAGAATGAGCTCCAAAATGAGTGGCATAGTCAGTCTTTGGAGGAAGTAAGAAACCGACACTTGGCTATCACTCCTAATATAGAATAGGAACTCCCTCAACCAAAGCTCCAAACATATACTCTGGTGGATCTCCTGTTGATCGGAACTCCTTATGAAACTGGCGCCAATGCTGGTCTCCCAGATAAGACTCTCAAGAATCATTGCTGAGAAAGGAAACCCTTTATAGAGACAACGGGACCAAGTACTTGACTGCCTCATAATGAATCGATCCGACAAAGGGCTACCAAGTCATATCCCTCGCCTCGATCAGCTCCAAGTTCGCCCGTATCGTCACAAAATCAGTAATCTCAGATCACTGGAGCACTCGATCATGAGCCCACCTTAAAGCTCGAGGATAAAGATCAGCCTCTATAACCTCAGGGATGGCGGACAGACAAATACTCATAGCTCTATTAGATAAGAAAGGGCTAAAATTCCATCACATTGCCCCAGAGGGAGGTAGTCCAAACTCGCATAGATCGAAGGAAGCAGCAAAAAAAGACCCCCAGTCGACTACTATGCTCACCAATCGAAAATGGATGAGCGACATGTTGTTGTTGTCGAAGCAGCTGAAAATGATGTACAAAACAAGTCGTCACCTCATAATATCATGCTAAGCAGGTGGTGGCTCAACAGCAAAGGTACTCTCGTCCCAACTAAGCCCAGAAACTAGAAAAGCGGAATGCTCAAGAGGAGGCAAGTACAATAAAGAACACGCATCAGCCCTGTTGATTAACTGTAGGGTGATCTCTCGACCGACGAAAAAAAGTCCTGTAATGATAGCCCAATCCAATGGAGTGGGACCCAGCTCAAAGCCCACAAAGTGAAAAGTACCTGTCTCACTAAACCACCTCTTAATCAAGGCCAGCACCAAATATCTGTTCAGGCAGTTAGCTTGGAATCCCATAAAGGCTCCAAACCTAATCTCTGCCAAGAAAGCATGATAAGACGGAGCGGCCCACTACATAGTACTAAAAACCAAATTGACCGCCCCTCTGAATGATGCATATACTTGAGGAGGAGGCAAGTGCTGTCAAGAGTAGACACTAGGATGATAGGCGAGGTCTCCCAATGAAGGAATATCTGGTACCTCCAAATCACCAAGATCAGCATATGTCTGTCTATGTCTAGAAGAGGCCCTCCCATAGCCTCTGTATCCATATCTCCCTCAAAGGCCTACTCGACTGGAGGGAAGGGGTCGACTGGCAGCATACTCCCTCTCCAGCTCTAGCTAGATGATGTTCGATCATCTGACTTACGACTACCTCTAGAGTGGCTGGAACTACCACCAGAATCCGCGCGGGCACCCTTCTTGGAACGGCATCTCCTCTCTGAGCCATCTTTACCCACGTATGCCCTCCTGAAAACCAAAATCAATGTAAGACCATTGACATACGGTAAGTACAGTTAAAAAAGGTAAGAGAGATAAAAATAAAAAAGGGGGGGGGGGGGGGGGGGGGGGGGAGGGGGGGAACTTCAAAAGATTTCAAATTTCAATTCAAAATGAATTTTTTAATACATTTCGTCTTCAAAAACTTCAAAATGAATTTCTTATACATTTTGCTTTCAAAGAGTTTCTAATTCCAAAGTCAAGATGAATTGCTTGCACATTTTGATTTTAAAAGTCAATTTTCAAGTCAAAATGAATTTTCTATATATTTTTCTTTCAAAAGATTGTCAATTTCTAGTCAAAATGAATTTTCTAAACATTTTGCCTTCAAAACGTTAATTTCAAGTCAAAGTGAATTTTCTACATGTTTTGTCCAAGTTTCAAATCAAAATGGTTTCTAACTCAAAGTCAAAAGTTCATTCCAAAATAAATCTCATAAATTTTCAATCAAAGTCTATCTCAAGCTTCTACTCCAAAAGATTTCTATTCCAATCAAGTTTCAAGGTTTTCCAAAAACTTTTTCCTCTAAAAAGTCTTCTTCAAAATCAATTCTTAAAAATTCTTAAGTTTTCAGTCGTCCAAAAAATCTTTATCAATTCCCAAGTTTTCCAAATTCAAAGCCTATGTTCAAATCTTCTAAAATATTTCCCTCAAAAGTTTTTATTTAAAAATTTCATTTTCAAAAATTCTTCTTAAGTTTTTCCTTCAATAGTTTTAGGCCTCCCCGAGTTTTTCGGGGCGTTCTCTGCCAAAAAGGCCCCACCCTCAAAGGTTTTATATCTTTTTCCTTCAAAAAGATTTCATTTCAAAAGTTTTCTAACTTTTTTCATAAATTTTGAAAATTTCGGCAGAGTTTCGTTTAAAAATAGCCCTTATAATGCCTATAACACTACAACCAGACACAAACAGTGCACTTCACAATATCATATACACCTACCAACATGCATGAAACAATTTGTGCACATTCCTAAGGTTTTCAAATTTTCAAACATTTATTCCATTTTCTAAAATTCAAATATTTTCAAGATTGTCGCAAAAGTTTTTCAAAAACACTTCAAATGTTTCTGAAATATTCTCATAGTTTTCTAAGGGTTGAATTCAAATATTTACATTAGCCTCTTAATTTTTCTTATTTTCTAACTATTTTTTATTTTTTGAAAAATAAAAAATTCAAACAGTTTTCAAAAAATCACGAAATTGCATCATACGGTTGTTAAACATATTTTTCTAAGGCATATAGTATAAAAATCTAGTTGAAAAACTCAATACCCATGGCTATAGAGGCAAATCCCCAATTCTTGCAAAAACCTCTTTTACAGAAACATGCAAAACTATTCAAATTCAAACAGACAAAGTGCCAAAACGCAAAAATAACTCCACCGGCATGTTTAAAATACATCAAAGCATTAGTTTCGATTATTTGCATGACTCAAACGAAGTTCTATACATCAAAATCAACATAAAACAAAAAACTCACCTCTTTAAGTTCTTCGGCGAAATCTTCTTCTTCGACGACTATTCTAGCAACGGTGACTACTTCCGGCACTCTTCTGAGGTTTCCAAAGGTCACTCCTTCAACGCACACAGCTTAATACTCAAAATCCGTCACAAACTCCCTCTCAAAGCCTCACAAACCGCGAACTTCGTATCTGAAGTTCATGGCTTTTAATTCTAGAACCTAGTGCCACTGCTAGTGGCACCAAGGTTGTTTTAAACCAGGCACCACTCCTAGTGGTGCCAGTGTTGAATTCCGAGCTGCTCTGCCTTTTTCCCGCCAAAACCCGATTCCAAACGCCCCCTTAGGTAGGATATCAATTTTCAAAGTTCCAGTCTTCAAAATTTTCAAACTCCAACCCACTGATCGCCTCGCGATCAACATGGGACTCTTACTTTATCATTTTTTGTCTTCGACAAGCAAAGACAGAAAAAGAGGGGCAATTGTAAACACCTCATTTTTGCCCGCTCGACAATCTCTGGTCTGTCCGAACTCATATTCAAACTGACCCAGACACATTCAAGTCTAAGTCCATTTTTCAGACTCAATCCAATCAATCAATCGCTTTGCAGGCCTACCTAGCCCAACAAAGGCAAAATGACCAAAATGCTCTTGGGGCATTGCTCAGTCCTATTTCAGTTGGCACGTCTTCTTAGAAGATAATAAGTCCCTATTTCAATCTCAAATCCAATTCCATTCCAAATCAAATCTGCCACGCCTTTCGAGAAAGTTGATCCCTCATGCGGTAAGTCCATCCAGTTTGGTATGTTTTTCAAGAAAATTTTTAGAACGGTAAGTCCCTTCAAACCCATCGACTGGGATGGAACCCACGTCCCCGAGATGGTAGAATAGTTCACCTTTGGAGCCTGCTAGCCCGCCAATGTAGAATGTCTGTTATTTGGCACGTCTTTCGAGAAAGTTCATTCCTTAAACGATAAGTCTACCTAGCAACTTCCCGAGATCAGGCAATCTCCGAAATGAAAGCGCACTATCAAAGTGGCAGAAATACTCGCAAACATCGTAGCCGTCAAAGCGGTGGAAATACTTGCAAATAGGTCGACTTTAGGAATTACCAACAAACCCCCTATGTCACGGGATCGAACTCGCCTCTTGGCCGTGGCTTGTTTACCAAAAGACAACATACCTTTGAAAACCAACTCATCATAGACCATCAGAATGACAAAAACACTCAAAACTCAGGTCAACACTAGTACCTACTAGCCCATTCTAGTAAAAAATAACCAAACTGCCCCTTAGACCTTTTTCAGCACGCTTCTCGAGAAAGTACCTAAGTCCTCGGAGTGGTAAGTCCACCTTTTCAAGATTATCCCAATGGCAATCCAGCATGTTCAAATGCCTTCTAGTTGGTTCCAGGCCAATTCCGGTACCATCCAATCAAAATGACCATTTTGCCCCTAAACATCCGAGCACCTCCGGGAACCACACCAGCTTTGGGAATCAAATCGATTACCTTCCAGGGATTCTTCTAATAGTATTCCCGACCTCCCGACACTTTTTTGGATCATTTCGAGATGGTAGAATAGTTCACCTTTGGAGCCTGCTAGCCCGCTAATGTAGAATGTCTGTTATTTGGCACGTCTTTCGAGAAAGTTCATTCCTTAAACGATAAGTCTACCTAGCAACTTCCCGAGATCAGGCAATCTCCGAAATGAAAACGCACTATCAAAGTGGCAGAAACACTCGCAAACATCGTAGCCGTCAAAGCGGCGGAAATACTTACAAATAGGTCGACTTTAGGAATTACCAACAAACCCCCTATGTCACGGGATCGAACTCGCCTCTTGGCTGTGGCATGTTTACCAAAAGACGACATACCTTTGAAAACCAACTCATCATAGACCATCAGAATGACAAAAACACTCAAAACTCAGGTCAACACTAGTACCTACTAGCCCATTCTAGTAAAAAATAACCAAACTGCCCCTTAGACCTTTTTCAGCACGCTTCTCGAGAAAGTACCTAAGTCCTCAGAATGGTAAGTCCACCTTTTCAAGATTATCCCAATGGCAATCCAGCATGTTCAAATGCCTTCCAGTTGGTTCCAGACCAATTCTGGTACCATCCGATCAAAATGACCATTTTGCCCCTAAACATCCAAGCACCTCCGGGAACCACACCAGCTTTGGGAATCAAATCGGTTACCTTCCAGGGATTCTTCTAATAGTATTCCCGACCTCTCGATACTTTTTTGGATCATTCCAAGTCTATTCCGACAAGCCTGGTGTAAAATGACCATTTTACCCCCGGTAGGTCAGTCGCCCTATCCAACCACACCAGCTCTGTATATCTAACCGATAACCTTTCGGAACACTCTTAAGGGTGTTTCCAACCTTCAAGTCTTCTCATGGAACGTTCCAAGTCCATTTCGATAGGTTTCCTAGTCTAGTTAACCGTTTTACCCTTAATAACTCGGTCGACTATTTCAACAATCCCGACATCGTTTTTCAAGCCCATTACCCTCAAGACACTATTTCAAGGGTTTTTCATCCACTTCGGCCTTTTGGATCATTCCCGGCCTCCTGGAACATTCCCGGACCTTCCAGAGTCACTCTTAGTGGAGCCAAACCAAAAATTACATGGTAGTCACTAGTACATACGCCCAAATCTTTTGCCTTGCATATCAAGGGTCAAAAGATACATTTCTTGCCACCCTTAAAGCTTTTCTAAGAGGCTGGCACCACTCCTAGTGGGACTAGAAAGAATTTTGCCCTAGCGCCACTACAACAAGTGCTAGGCTAGTTTTTTGTCTATAAATACAGAGCCTCCCCTACGTGAAAAGGGTTCGCAAACTCAGTTCAAAAACTCTGCTTGTCAAAATATAGAGCTTGAAGTCTCTCCAAACCCTAGCCCCCATACACTTTAACCCTAGCTTATACACACTCCATACACTCTTACACCATCCTCAAGGCAAGCCATTAAAGACTCAAGTACTGCAAGTTCAAAACTCTCGAAGCCGAAGTAAAGCAAAGAAAATAAAGCAAGCAAAACAAGAAGAAGACAAGGTAGGCTTTCTCTTTATGTTTATGTACTACCCCCCTCTCTTCTTCCTCCTAACCCACTTGGGTTTTCTTCTATTTTAATCCCCCATCTTTTACCTCCCTTTCTTGCATGCCAGAAACAAGGGACTCATCGATTCATGTGTAGGAAGGACTGTTGAAAGTCACCGTGTCGAGGGCTTTCTTCTAGTTCAACCTTAGACCATGTGGATTTGGCCCCCTTGATTATGTGGTGAAGTCTAACCTTGTATGTTCACGACCTTACTTGCATTATGCATATCATACATCCATTCAAAACTTGTTTTTAGAAACTTGTTTTTTCAAAAATACAATCCTAAAGTGATTCTAGCCATTCCATGATTAGGGTTGTTTTAGAAAAAGTGTTATATTCATTATGACCATCAAAGTCCATATTTTGGATGTAAACCCTAAATTATTTTTCATCAAAACCACAATCTTAAGATAATTCTAGCCATTCAATGGCTAAGGTTGTTTTAGAAAAGTGTGATATTCAATGTGATCATATTGGTCCATATTTCAAATCCATATTATTTTCAAAACCACCAACTTAGAATGGGGTTCTAATCTCCTTATGGTTAGAATCGTTTTAGGAAAGTGAGTTATTCAAAAGGTTGTCAAAAAGTCCATACTCAAACACCTTTCCAAATTGCTGTTTCAAACTCCTTGTCAAAAACTCCCTTCAAAAATCTATTTTTCAAAAACTCTTTTCAAACTCCTTTCCAAAAGCTCTCTTCAAAAATTCACTTTCTAAACACTCTCTTCAAGCTTCCTTCTTAGAAATTTTCTTCAAAATGTTTACTTTCCAAAATCTCTTTTTCTTGAAGTCCAAGTTAAGCCCTAGATTTCATAGTTAGGAAACTTTAATTCTCTTTTCTAAAAACATGAATTCCTCTTTTGCTTCAAATCATAGATTTCCAAAACTATCTTCTACATCAAACCCTAGATTTTCAAAAACACTCTTTTTCTACACCAAGTCATTGCTTTACAAATCCTAGATTTCTAAAATTCAACCTTTCCAATTCCATGTCAAATCCAATCTTTCAAATTAGGAAACTAGGTCAAATCTTCCCCTTTAGGAAACTAAATCAAATCTTTTAATTTTAGAAACCAAATCAAATCATTTCTTTTTGAAAATAAAAATCTAATCTTCTACTTTAGGAAGTAAGAATTAAATCTTTCTTAATTCAAACCTTTCCAAATTTGAAACTTTCCTAAGTTCAAACTTTTCTAAGTTCAAATCTTCTTAAATTGAAACCTTTTCAAAATCAAAACTTTCCTAAGATGAAACTTTCTTAGAATGAAACTTTTCTAATTTGGCACTTTCCTAAAATGGAATTTTGAAACTTTCCTAAATTCAAAGGTTCTACAATCTAGTCTTTACTAAACCTAGTTTTCTAAATTCATTCAAATCAAGTGATTAAGTCAAGTCTTTCTAAATCAAATCTAATCTCTTTTCAAATCTTCCTTAAATCCAACTTTCCTAATTCAAACTCGAACCTTTCCTAAATTCAACTTTCTAAAGTCAAACTTTTCAAATCTAAATCAAACTTTTCTAATTCAACTACATGTTCCAATCTTAGGTTACCTAAACCCTAGGATGCCTAAACTCTAGTTCAACCCTAATTCCAAGTTAGGAAGCTTCAACTCCTTTCTAGAACTTCTTTCTAAACTAAAATGATTTTCCAACTTCAATCTAAGTCAAATGTTTTCAAAACTCGACACTTTCTTTTTCAAATCAAGTCCAAGTTCTTCTTTCATGTTCCATTTTTTTAAAATCAAAGTCAATTCTAAATCCAAATTTCAATTTCAAATCTTCTTTTCAAAGTTCAAATCAAACCCTTTTTCAAATCAAACTCTTCTTCTAATCAAAATCTTTTCAAATCAAACTTTTCAAAACTTCAAAGTCTCTACTTTCAATCGAACTCTTGTCCGAACTAAGACTAACTTGATTTCCAAAAAGGGATACGTAGGCAATCCTAATGGGTGCAGTCACAATCTTTTTCAAGGTTCCAATTCCATAATCTATTTCCAATTTCTAAAACCTTCTTTCAAAATCAAATCCTTCTTTTCAAATCTATTTTCAAAATCAAAATTTTTTTATTGCACTTGCATATCATGCATCATATCAAGCTTCTTTTTTAAAGTTCTATTCTAAAGTGGATAGTATTAGACTTTTATTAATCAAAGATTCTAAATGAGTGAACTTAGGGTGAACAGATATATAGGTACCGCAAGGGTGGGGTAGGGTGATAGCTTAGTGCATCTTCTCTATATGTAACCAACCTCTGAACTTAGATCACTGTTTTCAAAAACCAAAATAGAGTTATTTTCAAAAAGGGCTTAAAACTTTTTAAAGGTTGCCAAACAACCTATTTTCTAAAAACCCTCTCTTGAGAAAGTTTTCAAAAACTTTTCAAAAATCCTAAGTGTAATCTTTGGATTGTACTTAGTTTTAGGTGAACTAACTCACCTTAATCAAGTTAGGTGGTGACTCCAAATCTTTTTCAAAAGCTCTTAGTCAAATCAGTTTCAAATTCAAACCTAGTTGTACTCGTCCTTCTAGGAGAATGAGTTCTAACGAGAAAGCATTGTGTTTTTCTCACTTGTTTTTCTCGAGTGCAAAAAATTGGAGCTCGACAGCTAGGTTTTCAATTAGTATCAGAGCAGGATGCTCAAAAATATTTTGATTTTTGAAAGAGTGAAATCCTAATATCCTAGATATATGGATTGGTCTAAGGAAGATAGTTCTATTCTTAGACCTCCATTGCTTGATGAAATGAACTACCCCTACTAGAAATCAAAGATGAGAGCTTTTATTAAGTCAATCGATGAATGTATTTGGCTTGTTATTGTTAATGCTTGTACTCCACCCACAGTTACAACTGGTACAACAACAATTTTAAAATCTACCATGTTGTGGGACAAAATTGATTTTTATACTTATGGGTGGAATGATTGCACTCTAAAAGTATCATTTACATGCTTTAATTAGTTATTTGTTAGCCTTAGAATAGGTTTAACTATGTTATTTTAGTCCTAATTCGCTACTAACTTAGTTTTATGTATGTTTTCAGAAATTCTGGCTTAAAAAGGAGAAATTCACGCTAAATTGGAAAAGGTGTCTGAAGGTCGTCTAAAGTGTGTCTAAAATGTGTTCAAAAGTGAGTTCGAACAGTGAATAGTGGCATTCAAACGGTGAATAGTAGCGTTCGAATGGTGAACAGGTGTTCGAAGGTTGTTCGAATGGTATGTCAAACAGTGTTAAGCTAAAATCAGGTCCGAAGACCGTTCGATAGATTCAGAGAACATAAAATCCATTCGAAGAGCGTTAGAAGACCATTCAAATGGTTAATTAGGCGTTCGAAGCTCGTTCGAATGGTACGACAGGGTTTCTTATCTTTCTACGGCCTATATAAGCTGGGACTAAACCTCTTTTAAGGGGGATTCTGATGTTGATGTTTTTTCTAGGTTTTAGTAGTAGTTTTAGGAGTAGATTAGAGTAGTTTATTCATAGTTTTCACTTAGTTTTTAATTTCTGTAATCAGATTACTCAATCTTTCAATATATTTTTAATATAACTTTGCATAACTATGATTATGATGAGTAACTAGATTCCATCTTAGGACCAATTATGAAGATTAATTGAAGACCTAGGATGAACGAAGGTGGTACGTTCTTGGTTTTAAAGTTAAATTTTTTGTTTCTTCTTTCTTCTTCTTCTTCTTCATTTTAGAAACCTTTGAAAACCTGGACGTTTGATTATGTTCGGTAATATTTATGCGTGAATCTATGTTCAGTATATGCACTGCGTGAATCGATGGTACTCATCATTGATTCTAATAACCTAATTTATTCTAGAAGTTGAAGTTTTGAAGAACACTTGGTTTTATAGCTAAATCTTCCGAATCCGAGACTTGCGATGTAATCGAAGGATTTGAGTTATTAAATTATCTCCTTCGAAATTCCAATAAACGTAATTGGTTGGATCGATTGATTCCAAGACTTTTTCTTTATTTCTTAATTTAAATTAGATAACCAATCTCTCTTAAACCTAAAATCAAATGTTTGTTTATTGAAGTATTTCTCCTAAGATTTTTGATACACGGTAAGTTTTTATGTTTACATAAACCATCTTCCTTGTGGGATCGACCTCGTACTTACGAGAAATTATTACTACATCATGGTTGTACACTTGAGGTTAAGTATCACCCTTTTAAGGAGCAATCAAGTTTTTGGTGCCGTTACCGGGGAAGCTGCATTTTACGTTGGTGGACAAGCCTTGGAGATTCTATTTTGGAGGAAGCACTTGTCGCGCCCAAATTTTTCGCACTCGAGGAATACTCACCCAAGCGGGAAAAATGTTGTACTCTCTCGTTAGAACTCACCCTCCTAAAAGAATGAGTGCGACTAGGTTTGAATTGAAAAACTGGTTTGAATAAAGGGCTTTTGAAAAAGATTCGGAGTCGCCATCTAACTTGATTAAGGTGAGTTAGGTCACCTAAAACTAAGAATAATCCGAAGACTACACTTAGGGTTTTTGAAAAAAACAATTTTGAAAATATCACCTCCAGAGAGGGTTTTTAAGAAAACAGGTTGTTTGGCAACCTTTGGAAAACATTTAGCCCTTTTTTGAAAAATGACTCCTTTTTGGTCTTTGAAAACAGTGATTCCAGGTTCGGAGGTTGGTTACGTGTAGGGAAGACGCACTAAGCTATCACCCTACCCCGCCCTTTTGGTACCTACATGTCAATCTACCCTAAATTCATCTATGAGAGTCTTTAACTAACTATGGTTCAACCCTATTCACTTTGAAAAACAATGTTTGAAATAAATATGATGCATGAGATGCAAGTGTAAGATAAGAGAATTGAAAAATAGATTTGGAAAGTGATTGATTTGATTTGAAAATAGATTTAAAGAGATGGAATTGAAATTGAAAAGTTTGAAAATTGAAAATAGAAGTTTGAAAATAGAAATTTTGAAATTGGAATTTGAAAATTGATTGGAATTTGAAATGTGGAAAGAATTTGGAAACCACACCCATGAGGGTGGAATTGAAAGTTTGAAAAGTATTGTGACCGCACCTATGAAGGTTGCCTACGTATCCCTTTGGGGGAATCAGGTCAGTCGTAGTTCAGACCGGAGTCCGATTGAAAAGGGATTGATTTGAAGAGAGAGATTGGATTGGAAGATTGAGAGATTGAATTGGAAATTGAATTGGATTTGAAATTGGAAGAGGAGATTGAAAATTGAATTTGAGAAAATTGGACTTTGATTTGAAAAGATTGATTTTGGAGAGACTTGGTTTTGGAAAGATGGAGGTTTAGGAAACCTAGACTTAGGAAAAGGTAGGAGACCTAGGAAAGACTTGAGAATTTAAGCAAAAATTGGATTTAGGAAAGGTTTGAATTAGGAAAGGCCCGATTTAGGAAAGTTTCGAACTTGGAAAGTTTCATTTTTGGAAAGTTCCGAGTTGTGAATTTAGGAAAGTTTTGGTTTAGGAAAGTTTCAACTTAGGAAAGTTTTAAATTAGGAAAGTTTTCAAATTAGGAGAGTTTCGAAATTAAGAAAATTTTGAAATTAGGAAAGTTTTGAATTAAGAAAATTTTGAATTTAGAAATGTTTGAAAAAGGGAAGTTTTGATTTTGGAAAGTTTTGAAAACAAGTTTTGAAAATACGAAAGTTTCGTTTTGGAAAAGTTTGAAAAAAGAAAGTTTTCAGTTTAGAAAATGTTTGAATTAAGAAAGTTTTCAACTTAAGAAAGTCTCAAATTAAAAAGTTTTGAGTTTAGAAAAGTCTTAGATTTGAAAAGATTTTGAAGTTTAAGAGAGTTTAGAATTTAGAAAGTTTTAGGTTTAGAAAAATTCAGCTTAAGAAAGTTTCAAATTTAGAAAGTTTTAAATTTAGGAAGCTTAGAATTTTAGAAAGATTTGAAATGTAGAAAGTTTAGGATTTAGAAAGTTTTAGAATTTTTAGAAAATCTTGAGATTAGGAAAGTTTTGAGTTTAGGAAGAGTTTGAAAACTTAGGTTTGAAAAGTTAAGGTTTAGGAAAGGGTTGAATTAGGAAAGACTTGAAAATTGAGTCTTAAAATTTAGGAAAGATTTTTATGTTCAACTTTTGGAAACCTAAGATTTAGGAAAGTGGAGGATTAGGAAGGATTTGAACTAGAAAATAATTGGATTTTGAAACTTAAGGAAAGGTTTAAAGTTTAGGTTTAGGAAACTTATGGTTTAGGAAGGAATTGAATTAGGAAAGGTTAGGACTAGGAAGGGATTAAATTTGGTTTCTAAAAGAAAAGATTTGATTTTATTTCCAAAAACGGAGGACGGAATCTAGTTTCCTAAACGGGGAGATAGGATTTGGTTTCCTAAAGGGAAGATTGGATTTGGCAAGGATTTGGAAAGGAAGATTCTAGAAACCCTAGTTTTGAAAAATTCTAGTTTCGACGTAGAAAATAGGTTTTGGGAACATGTATAGTTTTGATGTAGATAACAAAAGATTTTGGAAACCTAGGTTTGGGGCAAAGTTTGAAAATCATGTTTTTGGAAAGAAAATTAGGGTTTCCTAATTGTGGGCTCTAAGGCTCGATTTGGGCTCTAAGGAAAGAGATTTTTGGAAAACACGCTTTTGGAAACGAGTTTTTAGAAGGAAATCCTAGGGAGGAGTTTTTGGAAAGTGAATTTGAAAAGAGAGTTTTTGGAAAAAGATTTTAAAGAGAAGGAGTTTTGGAAAGTGTGTTTTTGGAAATGTAGATTTTGGAAGGAAGATCCTAGGGGGGAATTTCTAGAAGGAAGATTTTGGAAAGAAAGTTTTTGGAAAGATTTTTGGAGAGAGTTTTTAGAAAGTGGATTTTGGGGAGAGGATTTTGGAAAGGAGTTGAAAAAGGGAGTTTTGAAAGATAAATTTTGGAAGGGAGTTTTTTGAAATCAATTTTGAAAAGGGGAGTTTTAGGAAAGTATGTTGAAAAAGAGATTTTTAGGAAGAGATTTTTTAAGAGAGAGTTTTTGGAAAGTATGAAAACGTCTCACTTT
Organism: Euryodendron excelsum; assembly: GCA_033060915.1. Taxonomy (NCBI): domain Eukaryota; kingdom Viridiplantae; phylum Streptophyta; class Magnoliopsida; order Ericales; family Pentaphylacaceae; genus Euryodendron; species Euryodendron excelsum. The sequence continues at coordinate 12,668,415 of CM065391.1, forward strand.
CTTAAAGCGATTCTAACCATAAGAGGGCTAGAACCACTTTAGGAAAGCGGTTTTGAAAACAAAGTTTGGAAATATAGACCCAAAAGGCCACTTTTAATATAACACTTTCCTAAAGCAACCCTAGCCATGGAAAGGCTAGAATCACCCTAGAATTGTGGTTTTGAGAAAATGTTTTTGAAAAAGAGCTTTTGATGCAATTTTGAAAACAAGTTTGAAAACGATTTTGAAAACAAATTTTGGAAGATGCAAGATTATGATATGCACAATGCAATTTGAGGTCGTGAACATACAAGGTTAAGGCTTCACCACATAATCAAGGGGGCCGAACCCACATGGTCTTTGGTTAGACTAGAAGAAAGCCCCCGACACGGTGACTCTCCAATAGTTCAATCCTACACATGGACCGGGAATCCCCTTGTTTCAAGCAAGCAAATAAAGGGGGGGAAAGAGATGGGGGATTAAAATAGAGAAAACCCAAGTGGGTTGGAGAGAGAAGAGAGAGGGGGGGAAGTGCGGAAATTTAAAGAGAAAGCCTACCTTGTATCTTCTTTAATTTGCGCGCCGCGCTGTCTTCAATCTTCGGTCTTCGTCTTGATCTTCTTCTTCAACCTTCAAGGGTTGTCTTCAAACTTTGGATGGCAGCTCTTCAAGTCTTCCAAAGATGGTTGAAGGATAGTGTATGAGTGTATGGGGGTGTGTATGAGTGTATAGGAGGCTAGGGTTTGTGTATAGTGGTTAGGGTTTAGGAAGACCTAAGGAGGCTAGGGTTTTGGAGGTGCTCGAGCTCTGTATATCGAATTGTGTGATTTCTAGGTTAAGTTTGCAGACCCCTTTCACGTTGATCGAGGCTCTGTATTTATAGAAGTTGGACAAGCCTGGCGCCTGTTGCAGTGGCGCCAGGGCAAAATTTATACTGGTGGCGCCAGACCATTTTTTGGCTTGGCGCCACTGCTAGTGGCGCTAGTCATTTAGGAAACAATTAAGGTCGGCAAGCAACGGATCTTTGACTAGATTTGGGCGCCTGTACTAGTGACTACCATGTAAACTTTAGCCTGGCTTCACTAGGAGTGACTCTGGAAAGTCCGGGAATGATTTGAAGGAGCCGGGAGTGACCCGGAAGGCCGGAAAGGAGCAGGAACACTTAAAATAGTGTCCTGGAGGTATTTGACTTTAAAAGTGAGGATTGGATGTGTTGGAAAGGTTGACCGAGCCTTTAGGGGCAAAACGGTCAATCGGACCGGAAAACTGCCGGGACAGACTCAAACTGTCCCGGAAGAAGACTTGGGTTCTGGAAACATTATTTAGAATGTTCCCAGAGGTTGCCGGTTTGATTCCCAAGGCCGGCGTGGTCGGAAATGGAGACCGGCCCACCAGGGGCAAAACGGTCATTTTGTACCGGGTTTGCCGGAACTGACTCAGAATGGTCCGGAAAGGTAAAGGAAGGTTGAGAACACTATAAAAAGTATTCTCGGGACATTACCGGTTTGATACCCAGAGCCGGTGTGGTTGAAGAAGGAGACTGGCCCCCCAGGGGCAAAACGGTCATTTTGTACCGGGTTGGCCAGAACTGACTCGGAATGATCCGGAAAGAGAAGGGAAGGTTGAGAATACTATAAAAAGTATTCTCAGAAGGTTACCGGTTTGATACCCAGAGCCGGTGTGGTTCCCGGGGCGTTCGGATGCCTAGGGGCAAAATGGTCATCTTGACCGAAAAGTCTTGGAAAAGGTCCTAAGGGTAGTCTGGTCATTTTTCACCGAAGTGGGCTAACAGCCACTGGTGTTGACCTAGGTTTTGAGTGTTTCCACCACTCAAACGGTGTGAGTATTTTCGCTACTCGGACGGGGTTGATGATTTGTGAGCATTTTCGCTACTCGGACGGGATTGAGTATTTTCGCTACTCAGACGGGATTGAGTGTTTCTGCTACTCAGACGGGATTGATGATTTGGGAGTATTTTCGCTACAAAAACAGTTGAGTATTTCCGCTACTCAGACGAGATTGATGATTTGGGAGTATTTCCGCTACTCTAACGATGGAGTATTTCCGCTACTCTAACGGCTCTGTGAGTATTTCCGCTACTCTAACGGTGGAGTATTTCCGCTACTCTAACGGCTCTGTGAGTATTTCCGCTACTCTAACGGTTTTATGAGTAGTTTTGCTACTCGGACCGTCTCGAGGAGTAAACTGTCTCGAGAGAGGGATTGGAAAGGGGTCTTACCGACTCCGAAGAGACGTGCCTGGGTTTTGAGTGTTTCCGCCACTCTGACGGTTTTGTGAGTAGTTTTGCTACTCGGATCGTCTCGAGGAATAAACTGTCTCAAGAGAGGGATTGGAATCAGAATAAGAAAGGACAATGCCCCTAAGGGCATTTTGGTCATTTTGCCTCTATTTGGGCCTGACAGGCCCACGAAGCGATGGAAAGATGGAATTTGAAACTAGAGAATTGGATTTGATAGGAATATGCCCAAAATGACTTGAAAACAAGTCTGGACGGAGTGTAGACTACCGAGCGGTCAAAAATGGGGTGCTTACAGCACTTCACCATCATTCTACAAACACAAACGAACTCAATAGCTCGTTTGGGTAACTTCGTTCCATCTTTTATTTTTGAGCAATTATTTTTGTTTTTCTTTTGGTTACATTAGGTTTGTGCATCTTTGTTGTGGGATTGGGAGAATAAGTTATTTTCATATACTTGTTGGTTGGTCTTGCATATGTCTTATTCATAGATTATCCTTGAAATTTTCTTTCTACAAGTCCTTATTCATACACGTCACAACCACAAGGCTATTATCCACATCTAAACTATTCGGAGTGGAGCTCTCCAACTTTACCATATGCTTCTTATGAACAACCACCACAACAACCGTACTACCACCCACCACCTTCGTCTCCACCATCTGCTTATGATTCATATACACTTTTTATTTCACCTTACACGTTTCACAAGACATATCTTTCATTATCTTATCAATCTTTGGTAGAGAATCAAAAGAACATGCAGTCATCTTACAAGCCATATCACATAGATATGTTCTCAGGGTTCAAGGATACTAATAAAGAGGTACAAGCTAACACTCTTGCCCAAATTCGTTGGGAATTAGATAAACTAACTCAACGATTGGCTCTATTAACACACAAGGCAATGGATCGCGAGAAGGAAGAGTTTCCAGCTCAACCTCGAGATGATCCTACATATAAGATGTTCACAGTTCCATATATAAGTAGTCATGACCAAGATCTCTCCGTTATCGCCCCTAAGACTGAACACGAAATTGAGAACATCAATATTCCCGTGGTGTCTGATCCAAGGAAAGACATTTTTAGGGTGGATGATGATGAGGATGAGGTTAAAGAAGGGGTACTTATTCATCTTAAGGTGTCTAAACTGAGGGAAGTGATACCTAAAGAAGAGGTGGAGGAAGGAACAATAGAGAGTGTGGTAGACGAACCCAAGAGAGAGGAGCCCAAGATTAAGGACTCCCAATAAGAAAAGGTAACCAAGGAAGGAGTAATGGAGAGTGAGATAACCCATACTCTTCTTCAACATGAATTGAGCCTTAACATCCCTATCATGCAAGATTCTATTTTTATTCTTTATCATTTATAAACTTGCACGAGTGTTTTGTATAATTTTGGGCTCAATAGTATTCGTACTTTTGCATAACTATTACTGTTGAACTCATTACTAATGATGAATGCTGAGCAACTCCATTCAAGCAAACACCCTCGATGTGGTATTGGATAGTTTTCTCTTGTGTCTTTTGGTAGTGTAGGAGTAGTTTGGTAGCTTTTGATTTCTTTTGCTTAGTTTTAGAGTTCCTCCCTAGTTGGGGGGAGGGTGTTGTCTCACTGGGTTTTTCTATCCCTTTTTCATGCATTCATGTTTTTGTTTCTCTTTGCTTTATGCATTGAGGACATTACATCATTCTAGTTAGGGGGAAAGGAGAGACTACTAGTCTTTTTGTTTTGTTTTTTTTGTTTTGTTTTTTTTGTTTATATAAAAAAATATATAAAATAAAAAAATTTTAAAATTTTTTTTCATAAATAGTTCTATTCTATCAAACATTGTTATGCTTTATTGAGTAATTTTTAGGTATTAGTTCATGATTGATCTACCTTTTGGACACTTGAAAGTCTTCAGTAAAGGTTTGATGTATCATATGGTTCGATACTTTGGTTTGTATTTCTCACACTTTTTCACATACTCTTTATGTTTATTGTTGCTATTGGAAGTGTTGGAGATTATCTTGAGGAACCATTTGTGTATCCATGTCGTAGTTAGTATGATGATGAGTTACTTTATTCCATATTTTTGACTAAATTCGAGTTGATGATTGATTCACCTTAGATGTTGTGATGCATTGCAAGTTTTTGTCATAAAACTATTATAAGATAGAGTTTACATTGTTGTGCACTATTATGCTATATGATCTTTCTAAGTTTCTCTCTTATGCATGTATGTCCTTATAAGGTGGAGATTCTATATCTTGTGAGCTTTAAAGCTTATTTATCGCCTTTTGAGAGTGATTTACATTTATTCAAGGTTATTTTATTAATCTTCATTCATTGAATAGCTTCATTATGCTTGATTTTGGTTTACATGTTGAGTATTAGTTGGAGTATTGACATCTTATACACTCTTGAAGTTTTGATTTGATGTAGTTTTCGGATTATAAAAGTAGAGGCTATTTCATTCCATTGAGCCATTCATGTTTATATTTCTTTCTCGATATTCGTATACACATGAGCTTAAAAGCTTGTCAATGCTAAATTTCAGAGTTGGTGCATTGCTTACGCAATTGTGGAGTTGAAAGTGTATGGAGTTGAAAAGTAAAGAAAAGAAAAAAAAAAAAAAAAAAAGGATGAAAAGGAGAGGAAAAAATATTCAAATGAAAAAGAAGTGAAGGAAGATGAAAAAGTTCAAAAGTTATTCAAAAGTTGAAAGTTTGAAAGTGAATGTTCATTGATCATCATGTGTAATGCGCATGCATATGTTAAAATCTATTACTGCTTTCTATTCTCTTACATGGCTCGTCTTTCATTCACTATCCATATGGCTACAATATCCAAAATTATATGAATATTTAATTCACTTGCGTATAAGTCATTAATGTCAATTCTCTAATTGCACTTAAATAGTAAATTTTCTGTCGTGAAGCAATGCCAAGTCAATACACTTACAATTAATCCATTTTTTTATTCAAAATTGCTCTACTTACATGTATTGTATATTTACTCTTAAAATGAGCTTTCCATTGAAAAACCATGCGTGTTCATGTTCAAAGTTGAGTGTATACCTTGTGAGACGTGGGTCGAAACATAAAGGACATAATTGTATGAGTTACGAGACATTAAAGTTATATGTCATTGGTGGTAAATTTCAATGTATTCTATTTCTTCGATGCGTTATGCCTTTACCTTACAATGACTCATGATCTAGATAGATTAGGACTTGACTTGAATGAGGTTAATACATGTTTTATGTTCTTTGATATCATATTGACATTACATGGATAGATGCTTGTGGGTATTCATCACTATAAGCCTTCACGAGACACTACTCGTCCACTAGGGGTAACCTAGGGGTAACCTAGGGGTTTAAAGGCTGAGTGCATATGCTAAATGTACTTGTGACTCCCACAAAAGTGGAGATATATTTTTGGTTTTAGTATTTTGCTAGGGACTATCAAAAGGTTAGTTGGGGGGTGTGATTGTACTCTAAAAGTACCATCTACATGCTTTAATTAGTTATTTGTTAGCCTTAGAATAGGTTTAATTATGTTATTTTAGTCCTAATTTGTTACTAACTTAGTTTTATGTATGTTTTCAAGAATTCTGGCTTAAAAAGGAAAACTTTGCACTAAATTGGAAAAGGCTTCTAAAGGGCGTCTAAAGTGTGTCTGAAGTGTGTTCGAACGATGAATAGTAGCGTTCAAACGGTGAACAGGCATTCAAAGGGCATTTGAACGGTATGTCAAACGGTGTCATGCTAAAATTAGGTCTGAAGACCGTTCGATAGATTTAGAGAGCATAAAATCCTTTCGAAGAGCGTTAGAAGACCATTCGAACGGTCAATTAGGTGTTTGAAGCCCGTTCGAACGGTACGGTGAGGTTTCTTATCTTTTTGCGGCCTATATAAGCTCGGACTAAACCTCTTTTAAGGGGGATTCTGATGTTGACGTTTTTTCTAGGTTTTAAGAGTATATTAGAGTAGTTTGTTCATAGTTTTCATTCAATTTTCAATTTCTGTTATCAGATTACTCAGTCTTTCAATATATTTTTAATACAACTTTGCGTATCTATGATGTGATGGGTAGCTAGATTCCATCTTAGGATTAATTGTGAAGATTAATTGAAGACCTTGGATGAACGAAGAAGGTACGTTCTAGGTTTTAAAGTTAAATTTTATGTTTCTTCTTTCTTCTTCTGCTTCTTCGTTCTAGAAACCTTCGAAAACCTAGACGTTTGATTATATTCGGTAACATTTATACGTGAATCTATATTTAGTATATGTGCTACACGAATCGATGATACTCGTCTTTAATTCTAACAATCTGATTTATTCTAGAAGTTGAAGTTTTGAAGAACACTTGGTTTTATAGTTAAATCTTCTGAATCCGAAACTCACGATGTAGTCAAAGGATTTGTGTTATTAAATTATCTCCTTTGGAATTCCAAAAGACGCAATTGGTTGGATCGATTGATTCCAAGACTTTTTCTTTATTTCTTAATTTAATCAGATAACCAATCTCTCTTTAACCCAAAATCAGATTTTTATTTATTGGAGTGTTTTTCCTAAGATTTTTTATCCACAGTATGTTTTCCTATTTACGTAAACCATGTTCCTTATGGGATCGACTTTGTACTTACGAGAAATTATTACTACATCGCGGCCATGCACTTGCAGTTAAGTATTACCCTTTTAGCGAGCAATCATGGAACAGTAAAATAATGAATGTCATCTATAACGATGTCACACCTGAGGAGTTTCAACGAATCTCAAATTGTGAAATCGTTAAAGAGGCATGAGATATTTGACAGATTACTCATGAGGGTACAACAACTGTAAGAATTGCCAAACTTGTTGACTACTGCCTTTGAAACCTTTAGAATGGAAGATGATAAAAATTTTGATCAATTTTATTTTAAACTTGGTGATATCGTCAACTTAAATTTCAATCTTGGTAAACAAATCTCTCCATCTAAAATTGTTCAAAAAATCTTGAGATCCTTATTGGAGAGATTTCAAGCCAAGGTTACAGTAATAGAAGAAAGTATGGATATTAACTCTATGAAAATAGAAGACTTAGTGGGTTCCTTACAAAATTTTGAAGCTAATTTCTGCCAACCTAAAATAAATAAAAGCATTGCTTTGAATTCCCTTAAGGAAAGTGTGAACGAAGCTAATGATAGCGACTCTGAAATAAGTCCCGAAGATATGGCTATTTTTGTCAAAACATTTAAGAAATTTTTTAAAAAGAAACAAGAAGGAAAATCTTTTTCTGTTATAAAAAAAAAAAAAAAGAAAATTTTTTTGACAAGACTAAATTTATAACAAAATCATCTAATAAGTCTGATCAGAAACAATTGTTTGAATGTCATGGCTATGGACATATTATACATGATTGTCCCAACAAGAAAAAGAACAAAGGAAACAAAGTTTTGACTGTCACATGTAGTGATTCTAAAAAGAAGAAGAATCTGACAAAGAGAATGGCTATGAGAACTCCATAGCTTTTAAATTTGAGCTAATTAAATCTTCATCAAAGCCCCAAAAATGTGAAAAATCCGATAAGTTTGATGGTATTATAGGGTCTCTCGAGAAAATGAGGAGAATTTAATGATGAAGATAAGAGTGTGCTCCAATTGGCTTATGATCAACTTTATCAACAATACTACAAATTGACAAAAGTGAATGTCAAATTGGGAACAAAATTGAAAAAGGTATTGGAGGAAGTTCAAGGTTTGAAAAAGGAAACATTGATGCTCAAGCTGAAGTTAGTCAATTGAAAACTCACAGATTAACCTTGACTAATAAAGTTAAGTTTCTTAATAAAGATGCACATAACAGAGAGGAGTTTAAAAAGGCACTTGGAGAAAAGGTGAAAAAGCTTGAAATTGAACTTACTAATGCTCATTTTTCTTTTAAGAAATTTGATTTAGGTTCACAAAAGATTGATGAAATTTGGAATGTACAAAGGATCTCTTGTAACATTACTGGAATTGGGCATACAAAGAAGGCAATTATATCTTCCCAACCAGCAAGTAAGCATAATTCTACGAAGGCTCAAGGTAAGTCTTCCATACTAAGTGAGGCTAAGCATGCTAAGGTTGTTCTCTCATGCCACCATTGTAGAACTAAAGGGCACACTAGGCCTCATTATCCTAATTTGAAGACCAAGGTTGTGACTTCTAAAAAGAACACTACCATATATGTACGTGTTGTGAAGTAATGCTGAGACCAAGCCTACTTAAATTGCTCCCACTTGTCATTATTATGGTGTTAAGGGTCATATCCGGCCTTATTATCCTAGTTGGGAGACTAAGCATGTGCCTTATAAGTTCATTACTTCTTATGTGAAGCCCAAACATCCAAAGGTTGCCCAATCTTCAAAATTTAATCATGTTTCTCATTATTGTGGCATGTTTGGTCACATTAGACATTATTGTCGCAAATTAAATAGGGTTTGTAGTTCTTATGCTCATTATCAATCTATGAATCACTATGACAGGTTGGAAAATCATATTAGAGTCCTTACAAATTATGTGAATAGATTTGCATCAAAGCCAATACAAGTTCCTAAAAATCATGACAAAATGAGAAACCACAATGCTAAGACAAGACCTAGGACTCCACCCAAATCTCAAGAGTTCATTGATAAATCTAAGATGAATGTCATTTAGGTGAGAAAATCTGATTTGGACTATTTGAGAACCCCTAAGAAATTTGTAGGGGTAAGTCTTGTAGAGTAAAGGCTATTTGTGACATAATCTAGGATATTTGTGCTTTGTGCTTATTTTGTTTTTCTAGAATTATGATCATGTTTGTATGTCTAATTTTCTCTGTTTTCTTTGATTTATTGGAAAATATAAAAAAAAGGTTTGCGAAAAACAAAAAAAAATTTGTTTTTGTGTGTCTTGGTTTGGTTGTACTAGTCATTGACTTAAAACACTCCCCATGTGTTGAATAATGTAATGGCATGTTTAAGGTTGAATCTTATGTGCTTCATTGATTGCTTTCTGATATGTCAATAGTTTTAGTGATCATTATTATACTCGTGATTCATATTTAAAAAGTGCATTCCTTATGAGATCTCTTAAAATATGTAATTCGCCTTTTATGGTCCTCCCATATTACACATCATGGTTGAAACATCTTAAAACTTCTATTGGCTAGATTGACCATATACATGTGATTCCTTCTCTTGTTGGTACTATATCATTGATGGAAAGGGCTACTAGTGAGTGTGAGTGAAGTTGTTATTGCTATATGGCAAGAAGAGAATGCTACCAATGAATGTGTGTGAAAGCCACCATCTCTTTGTATTTCATAGTACCATACTTGGAGAGATAGGGTTGGAAATTTATTGAATGTCTTAAGGGGAAGTGCCCAAAAATTGATAATGAGATGTCATGAAATTTGAGAATAAGATGAAATGGGTTTGACTTCTATGTCTTGATTTTCTTGATGTGATTCTCCATGATGGGCTGTTTTTTATCGTGTCTATGGTCTATATTCTCATTGATCTGATTGAAGTACTTGCATTCATCATACATTGTCATGGATATGTTTTTTATCACCTTATAATCAATTGTTCTCACCTTTTTATGATCTTTGAGCATGTTTGATGTTAATTTTTTTACGTTACGGTCATCATGAGACTTATTAGTTATATTTTGTGTTTTGATGATAAACATACTAGGTTTAAGACATCGTTTCTGTGCAAATACCCTAATATTGTTTTGTTTCAGACTAATCTAGTTTTGATTGCGCAATGTTATTCTTCTTTTTAGCATATCTCCCTTTAAGTCCCTGATTAAGAAAACTCTTTGTACTTACACGTTATTCAGAAAGAGAATACATTAAGGGGGAGACATTATCTTTATCTATATATGTCATTTTCTTTGTGCCCCTTGCTTAGTTCGTCAATTTGTTCCAAACATGGAGAGACTATTTTTGTTACTGCTATTTATATTTATATCTTGTATCTCTCTTGCACTTGATTGGCTTGGTTGTTAGCTTGTAGTACTTGATGTGCAGGAATGATACTAAGTGCTTGTGATTGGGGTTTAATTGTTTTTTTCAGTTCTTTCCTTATAATGTGTCTTGTAGCATGGGGTTTTGGTCACGAAATTACCAAAGAAAGAGATTATAAGGTTATATAATTGGTTAAATTTCATGCCAAATCTTGTTTAATGTAATTCGAAAAATTGGAATATCAATCACAAGTATTCGAATAGGATTTGAAGCTTATTCATGCAAGCTTATACTAAGAGAGACTTGTACGATGCATCTTGGCTAATAATGGGGACTTTGAGAGATGTCGATGGATTTCGAGGGATTGCAAATTCTCGCATGATGTTGAGGGCAAAAACAGTATATTAGTTGCAGAACAAGACCTTGCGAGTTCGTCGCATGATGTCGAGGGCAAAAACAGTGAACATGCAAAATTTAGAATTGAGCTCACAAGACCTTGCAGGATCGAGCTGCGCGAAATGTAAATTTTTGAGACTCGCACCGCTAGAATTTTTGCACCTATTTAAGGCTCAGCAAACTTCCTCAGACCAGATTTGAGCCACCACACTTAAAACACCTTGAAAGAAGATTTTTCCACCTTCGAAAAAGCTCAAAAACGTGTCTTAACAACGATCTTCTTCAAATCGAAAATCTTGAACGAGTTTAAGGTAAGAAATCTGATTTAAGGGGATCTAAACGCTAGTCAAGCACAGTAATGGTGAATCGTAGATACAAGCAAGATCCAGACAATCATTAAATTAATAAGAGTTGATAGGTTTTAATTGTAAAGAGTCTTATAACAGTCTAAACTACAAGTTATAATGCATGATCTTTGTCTAGTAAAAAAAACACGTGATTTTTCTCTCATTTAAGATTTTCATGACAAAAAGCATGTGTGTCCTTAGTTAAATGATTTGTTCTCTCTTCTGTCTTAGATTGTATAATATTGCTCATAGTTATTACACCTTAACCTAATATTGTAATAATTACTTTCTTAGACAAAACATAGACAAAGTCTAAAATTTTCACCTAGTGACTTCAATAGATGATGATCCAGTGATCGATTTTTATTCTCATGTTAATTATTAGATTTTAAGTTCAAAAACTCCTCACGACTCCGAGTAGTTAGCCATCACGTGATTCATGTACACTGTCAACTTGCAAGAACTTAAGATAACAATTAATCAGGGGAACGCCTCAACACCTGTAACAAAAGAGTACTGTGGGGTAACCCTTAAAACCTACTAGATTGTTTGCATATACACAACCACACATTTTGGACAATAGCAGGGAAGGCCAAAGGGAATGGCATGCTACATCGACGTTTTGCTCAAGGGTCAGCATCATCAGGGTTGACACGTGGTAAATCACACCAGTTTCGGTAAGGAAAAACCTTTCAGATGTACGGCGAGTAACAGCCTCTTTGGAACCTAAGAAAGAAAGAGAAGAGGAGGGTGGCGAAGGAAAAGAAAAAATAAATAAAAAATTAAATTAATTTATCTCTCTTTTTTTAAAAAAATAAATTAAAAACAGTATTTTTTTTTTTTCTTTCACTCTCTACCTCCAAACAGACTGTAAATAGATGGCGTCCCCCTCCTCTAATTGCATTGAGTAATCTTTTTCGAGACTCAATGCTGATGGCAATCATTCAACAAGGTTGAAAGCTAAAGCCATGCATATCCGTGTAATATTCAATCGTATTACCTCAGAGTATATACTTGTCTTTTGTTTGTTTGTTTTTTTTTTTTTTATTGATTTGTTATGCAGTCAAGGTGTTTGGGTCAGTTTATATACATCTTAATTAATTATTTTTTTTGTTTGATTAAAGGTATGTCATCCACAATTAGAGAATTTTTAAGAGGATTGCCAAATTTTAAATTAGGACATCTGAATTTACAAATTATTCCTATCTCTACTTAGGGATCAAAAATTTCTTCTAGCAAGCCAATTCTTCTCATATACTTGTCACCTAATACTATATGTTATTTCTGTGTATTTTCATGGATTTATATTAGCACATCATACGAATTGTTTTTCATATGGGAAATAGAACTACGTGTGTTGCTTGTACGTTTTCAATTATATAGTTCCACATATTGGACATGATTGCTTATTAAGTAGCAAAGAACATTTACAATTGAGATCCAATGTTGTTATCTAATCGAAAATTTATCACAATTTGTCTCCATACTATTACTGGAGGTGTAAAGCGGGCCAGGCACGACAAGTGGGTCGTGCCGGGCTTAGTGTTTAGAAGCACATGCATAAGCAAGGCATGGACACAGTTAACGCACGAGCATGGCATGGGCATGGGCATGGGCACTGGCATAAGTACAAGTACGGCACGAGCACGACTAATGGCTAGTTTTTAAAAAATATCGTTAAATGTCAAAATTACCCCACCAATAACTATATAACGGTTAGTTTAAAAGACAAATGTGTATTTTCATTAAAAATGTCAAAATTATCCCTCCCAACAACTATATAACGGCTAGTTTTAGGGATAATTTTATAAATTGACTTATTCAATTTTTTCTATAAATACTAACTATCACTTCATTTCTTTCTCACAAAATTATTCACTCACTATACAATCTATACAATTTCTCTCTCTACAATCACAAACTATTCATTTTCTCTTTATATTGTTTACACTTAGCCAATTTTTTTATAATCTTGCTGTAAGTCAAGCAATCTGCAAATTCGGTTAAGGTATTATTATTATTATTATTTATTGTTGTTATATTAATTGTGTTATATTTATATTATTATTATTTTATTCAAAATTTATTTTTCATTTTATTATAAATATGGATCCTATGAATTTTAACCTTGAGAATTTAGATTTTGATGATTTTGACAATTTTTATGGAGGTTCAACTGTATTATCAAGTACACCTTTCATGGCAACTAGCCATGTTAATAAAGGTAAAGGAAAAAGGACACGCACATCTGCTGTATGAAAGTATTATACCATAAAAGAAATAAAAGATGTGCATGAAAATATTTAACAAAAAGCTATATGTAAGTTTTGCCAAAAAAACTTTAAGTTGTGATTCTCATGGTGGCACAGGCCACCTTGCTAGACATGCGGATTTTTATTTGAAACAACAAGGTAATAACTCTAAACAATCCCAACTTAATTTAAGTGATTCTAATTTATCTACTTTTTCATACTCTTAAAACAATATGAGAGAATGAATGGTTCTATACATAGCTTCGACAGAGCAACCTTTTACTTTTTTTGATGATAAAAAATTTGAGCATTTTGTTAAATCATATTTACGGCCTTCTTATAAAAATATTTCTAAAAATACTTGTCGAAGTGATTGTTTAATAGTTTTTAGTGAATGGGAACAAAATCTAATTTCTGAATTTTTAAGTTTTGGTGTGACAATTTCTTGTACTTCTGATTTATGGACCAGTCGTAATAAATATGGTTATGTTTGTGTTACTACACATTATATTTCTCCTGATTAGTTATTGCATAAAAAAAAATATTGCTTTTCGAATGATGGAATATCCTCATAATGCTTCAAATATATTTCAATATATTATAATGTATTTAGGGAATATAATATTGAAGATAAAGTTTTTAATATTACTTTTAATAATGCTACTGCTAATAATACATCAATTGATTTGTTTAAATGTCATTTGTATCCTATTTATGGTGAAAAAAAAATTTCAAGAAAAATGTGTATGTCACATAATTAATTTGATTGTGCAAGATGGCTTAAAATACATTAATAATCATATAGAAAAAGTTAGAAACACAATTCTTTTCATTACTTCATCTGGTCCTAGAGTACAAGAATTTGGTGAATTATATAGAAGATACAGTTTAAAACCTAGAAAGTTTAAATTAGATATTAAAACACGTTGAAACTCTACTTATCTTATGTTATAATCTTGTGTGAAGTATAATGACGTAATTAATGATTATCTTACTACTAGATACACTGATTTAGTTTTATCTACGAAAGATTGAGACTTAATTACTGAATTTATTAAATTTTTAAAAGTTTTTTATAATGCTACAAATATTTGTTCTGGCGTTTATTATTGTACTTCTTGTATTATTTTAAATTAGTTATATAATATTTATAATATTTTGGCTAAGTACAAAAGTAATAATTATGAATGTTAGCAGTGATCCATCTTGGACTTTAATTGCCACAAAGGAAAAATCTATTGTAAGTTCTTATTCAAGTACTGAACTTTATAAATATCTAGAGACTAATTTTATAGATTTTTTTACTGTAAAAAAGGTATAAAATTTTAATATTTTGACATGGTAAAAAACACTTGAAAGGAATTTTTCTGTGCTTTCTATCATGGCACGTGATCTACTAACTGTTCCGGTGTCTACAATAGCATCAGAGTCTACTTTTAGTGCAGATAATAGGCAATTGGACGAGAGAAGAAGCAGACTAACTTCAGAAATCTTGAAATGCATTGTGTGCTTGAAGGATTGGGATGATGCAAGTCTTAGAGCCCAAAATTTGACAGACGACATAATTGAATATTTTCAAAACTTAAATATAGCTGAATCAAATGAAGAATGAAAAAAATGTTCCATTTATTTTGTATATGTATTCCATCATAAATAAATATTTATTTCATTTGTTTTTTTTAAGTTTTAAATGTATATGAGTTCAATATTGGTAAAAAAAATTTTAATATGAAGACAAGCACGATACAAGTACGAGGCACGGTCCAAGCACGAGCACAAGCACGGGTATGGGCATGGGTACGGCACGGGCATGGGCATGAGTATGGGTACGAGCACGAGCATGAGCACAGCACGAGCACGGCATGGCACAAGCACGAATCGTGTCGTGCTCACAGGCCGTGCCGGGCCTGATATTTTTTTTTATAGACCAGCAAAAGTACGGTACGAAGCATGCTTGACATGACGTTGTAGCGGGCTGTGCCAACACGGCACGGCCTACTTTACACCCCTAACCATTACAAGTGACAATTAATCCCATAATAAAAAAAAATTGTGGGAAAAAGTTGTGATCTTAAACTGAAAAAAAAAAAAAAAAAAGGTAGTAAAAATCTCCAACTGTGTCATTTTTTCTCGATTTATGACAACATGACAAACAAAAATAGACTCTCTCTCTCTCTCTCTCTCCATTAAAGACGGTCAGCTTCGTCCATTTTTCATTGTCGTGCAAACAGAACTGGTGATGACGTTCATCAAACAGCCGAAGGACAGTATGATGAATGTGGCTCATGTTTGTCGCAATAAGAGTTTTCGATCATGATCCTTCTTTAGTGCTAGTACTTGTGTCTCTTATGTTATATTTAGGGACCAATCCAAAATTGCAATCCAATGATCACATTGTCATTTTGCATTATTTTGAATGAGAAATTGAGTTTATAAATTTAACAACATTATCATACATCTTATGTGTCACTATAACAACATTAACAACATTATCATATATATGTATAGCATGATTACCATTGTAAAAGGATATAAATCCAATTTCATACTGGCACCCTCTCAGCTTTCCATGGGATATGTCATGATTTGAAAGGAGATAGAAAGGATGAAAATAGAAAGTCATAGGGGTCCCCTAGTGATACCCATTTAGGATGCACTTGCTTAAGGGGGAAGCATGGAAATGAACTAGTCTTGAAGCATTTTCCTGTTTACTTCCAAACAGGTGCAATAGGACAGGAAAAAAAATGTTTGAGGAACTGTACCCATATGGAGAGAGAGAGAGAGAGAGAGAGAGAGAGAGAGTTTGATCAACTGTTACTGTGGAAAGTATTTTGACCGCTTTCAATTGCAATGGAAGCAATTGAATGGTCTTGCAATATGATTATAAATGACCTTTAATATGTTAGGTTCCTATTTTTTCACAAAACCAAACTTTTAAACATAATTTTCTTAAGAAAATTTTGGTATTATGATCCTATCATTTCAAGATAAAAGACTTGTCACTTGATCAAAATAATTTTAAAATGCCTCAGGAACATTATTATGAATGTGATTTTTGTATAAATGGTATAAATTTATTTTTGAATTTTATTGCTTTTTCTTTCTTCTTATTTGTCTTTATGAGATATAGTAATTTTATTTCCTTAGTAAATATAATATAGTGGATATTACATTGTATAATCTATAATGACTTAGAGAATGTAAACTCAATTACGAAAAAGTAAAAAAAAAACATAACAACTCAACTCTGGTGATTTGTGGGTTAAGAAAATATGTACAGATGTCAATAAACTCCAATTTCGCGCGCACACGTATGCATGCACATATTCATGTTCTAATGTTTATTTACCCCAAAAAAAAAAATAATAATAATAATAATAATAATAAGGCCATAAAATGGGGAGCTTCTTGAGTTTTTTAATAATAAATTTTGTGTAATTATTGTAATAACCTCAGTTTGAAATATTTCGAATGGATTTGGTGGAAATTGAATTGCACAAATATATGTTTTAAGGTTCAAGCAATTCTCTGGTTTCTTTCTTCTCCTACTTTCCCCACTTTTTTTTTTCTCTCTGACTTTTCTTTTTCTGAACAAGCGGAATGTCATTTTTTGATATAAATGTATACATGGGGTCTGATTTATGAGACAAATAAGCATAGACTTAACTCTCTCACCGACGCAACAGTTTTGTTTGATAGGTACCTTGTAACCATTGATAATTTATTATTATGTACGTAACGTAAGCTTGATAGGATAGGAATAGGTTTACAGTGTTTAATTAGTTCAAAAATTTGGTGATAGAAAATAAAATTAAAAAAAAAGAAAAATTGAGAAAAAATAGAGTAAAAATTATCTTTCATTTTGTTTTCTTTTTTCTCATATTTTCTTTTTCTTTAATAAATTCGAGTCCCAAACATAGTATTAAGTTTTTTTTTTTTTTAAGACTGTAAATCTAATACGTGTACTATGCCCAACCAACAAGTAATTGTCAGTAAATTAAGGATTAAGACACAGGCAATTATTCTTTGTGCCTCACATCTACTTCATCTCCGGGTCCCGAAATATTCTTGATTTGTGATCTATGGCAGTTGATAAGGGTGAATCATGTCGATACATAGCATAATAGTGAAAATGGTCCATATTCGAGAGGCATTTTTCTATGAGTTTTAGCTTCTAAAGTATAATATCAATCATCTTCAAAAGAATGGAATATTGCATGCATGATAAACTGAAACTAGCAGTCATTCCTACAAGAGTTATTAGGAGAGAAATGAATGATGCAAAGAGAAAAAGAGAAAATAAAAAACGAAAGTAAATGTGATACTCTTATCATAGTGTACAACATTATCAACAAATCACAAAACCAAAAACCCACGGAGAGAGAGAGAGAGAGAGAGAGAGAGAGAGAGAGTCCGTATGTTATGACCGAGACAGTTATAGTATCGCATTATTGGATCTTTTTTCGTAGAATTTCTGTAATGAATTTCATAGCCATTTTCTTGACTTTGTACAACATCATCAATTTATCTTTATATCGAAATTTCCCATTTCATGGGGTAGATTAATAGTTTATTTAATGTTCGATCCAAGAAGAAGCCATTCACTGCCACGAGAAAATTGTGAATTATTCCCATCGATCCATAGAGAGAGAGACAGTGAACATTTGTATAATTATTGGGGTAGGTGCATAATTTATTTAATGTGCAAATAATTGAGGTTGACTTGTTCCTACCTAGGGGAAGCCACAGACAACAAAATGCAGAGACAGACAGACAGACAGTGAATCCTTGATCTCTTCCACCCCCGGCCAGGGGATCTTTGAATCCTCAAGTTTTCTTCCCAAGCAGTACTGGTATTAGAATTACATTCATTTTGGAACTTGTATCTGTATGTATATATATATATATATATATAGGTAAGGCCAAAACTGAATGTTAGTCCTTCCAACATGAGGTGCAGCGTAATAAACCTGATCTTTCTAAAGGTACAAGAAGAACTTGTGAACATCATGAGTTTTTACCATCTCATCAACTTAATAATAGCTTTTTGAACCCATGTTTTTTTCATTTTCGTCAAAAGAGCCATTGCTTTGCATGCCAACACATGGTGGCTTTGGGAATCCCTTAATTAGTTGGACAGTAGCCACATTAGTATACTATGCGCTTGATAATGAAGCAATATCCAAATTGATGCGTCTTTGTTTATATAATTTCACTGTCAGAACCAGAGAAGAAAATCTACATCTATTACTTGACCACCCAAGAAGAAAAGGAAGAAGATCAACTGATTCAAAATTAATAGCAAAGATAGAAATTGAAATAATAAATGAACAAATCCGGCACTAGCATATATATGTGGATAATTTTGTATTGAGCTCTCCCTCTAGATCTAATTAACCCATTCTTAGGCCTTTTTGAAAATAAATACTTAACGCTAGTTCGATCTAGATCACGTATATCTTGGCTGCCAAAATTTTATATCTAAAACTACCTGGTTCGTTTGAAGTGTTACGTAAAGGATTCAGAAAGAAAATTGGTCAACTAATCCAAAAAAACGAAAGCTCGAAGGTGGTAATATTATCTAAAATTCTTATTATTACATAAAAAAAAAAAATCATTCAAAAATATCCATACAATAATGGCATTTTTTAAATTAGAACTATATTGATGAGCATTTTATTCTAAAATAACACATATCAATTCAGCCACATTTTCTGGTACCTTGTATACTTATTTATTTGTGTAGTGTTGCTCAAAATCATTTCTTCTTCATAGATTTCAAAGCCCCATATCGGATATGTAGGTAGGTGGACATGTTTTAGCCAACTATAAATTTCCACATTAAGACCTGAACCATGATATAATTATTGAAATTATTCAGTTTTTAAGTTGAAAAACCTTGTGTAATAAAATTAAGCCACCTGTCCCATTGTCTCTGACTAAGAGGAAAATAAAAAAATTTCTCCTGTCACATATATACGATCACATCTTTGTAAATAAATATTGTTTTTATCTTTTTAAAAATAAAAATAAATAAGAACATAATTATTAATTAGAGACCTATCATGGCTCTCATTCACCCACAAATATAAATATAAATGGGGGCTTCCAGCATACAATTCAAGAGGCAGTCTTACATACACAGTAATACAAATTAATTAAGATATATAGAAAACTCCATTGAATTACAGCCTCTAAAGACCTAAAGGTGTCTCTCATCTAAGCTTTTGATCTCTACCAATCTCCATTACGCTTGAAACTCAAATACTCAAATCAATGAGTTCTTTGTGAAACCTTCAAAATCTATTATTATCTACTACCAAATTGAAGAATATATGTTGAAATTGGATTTGAGAATAAGCTGTGAAGCCGCTCGAGTCAACACATGTCAAATTAATCATCTTACTTGCACATATCGATGAAGATTTCTTCATTTGATTCATGAACACGCCATTAAACTCTTGAGGCAACTTTTGTAAAGAGAAAAATCATAAGATCATGCTTTTGTAGAATAATGCTCTCAATATTGTACTTGTTTTTCTTTAAATTAACAAATTACATTTTGATGGTTAGGGCAGTGAAAAGTGCCACCTATATGCCATCAAAAAAGAGCCAGCCATCCTCAAACATACTAGCTAGGGTAAAGAAATATTACGCTTCCATGGTTGAACTAAGTATTGACACATTTAATTAATCAACCTTCAAAAAACTACACCCAAGCAAAAAGCTCTATTCCAATTCCTTCTGAAACGTCATAATCCATGCTTGCAAGACTCATGAATTCCCTTGAATTCGGCGATTATGATTTCAAGTTGATCTTTATGATGCATCACATTTTTAGAAACTCTTAGGTACGAACCTAAATTATCTATCACCTTCTGAAATTTGAAGAATTTCCAAATGTTCCTAGACATATGAGTCTATACTATATGTTATTCATAGCTTTGAACTGTGAATCATGTCAAATTGAACTACATTTGCCAATGATCCCATTTGGGATACGTTTGACTATTTAAAATTTTTTTGCAAGTTCAATCATGCTTATTATAAAAATTCACATTCTCAAATCAATTGAAGAACTCCTTGACAAAGTCTAAACTGTCTTAATCTTTAAAAAAAAAATTTACCTGAACTATTTTTAGCTGGATCTTGGTGGTTGATAAGACTTCCACAACAAATTGGACCTCTTAAAATGAGAAATAAAATAGAAAATTTGTTCTTTCACTAAGGGTGCATATATTGTAGACTTGATGAAAGCATGAGGTAAGCATTGGATCATTGTTTGAGTAAATTCACTATACTTTCTTCCTGCAAGTGTTAAAAAATAAATAAATAATAAGTAATGTTATACAATAAAAAAAATTATATAAAAATTTATCATGAAAATAATATGTTTGACTAAAAGTCCTTCACTTTAAAATAAAATATTATATATGATAATTTATAATTATAAAAATATCACTATTATATTATTTTAATGATATTTTTTGTATAAATATTTTTTAAAAATAATATTTTATTAAAAAAATATAAAAAAAAAACAGAAAGAGCTGCTTTTAATGCCCAGCGAGTACAGGCTACCTTAAACCTACCAAGCTTATTTTCATATCCACAGCCACACGTTCGTACAATGGCAGTCAAGGCTGAAGGTGATGGGGATATTAATGAGAAACAGTGATCCTGTGCTTCTCACGTTTCACATTTATCTGCTCAAGGGTCAGCATCAGCGTGGATAAATGGTTACATCACACCATTCTCAGTCTCTGCAACTGCCTGTCTGGCTTAATTTCAGTGAAGACCTTTCAAAATGCACACGTACGATGAGGAGGAGAATTGCATGGCCCTCCTCAAGTTAATTGAATAATACTTTGATGCTGATGGCAATCAATGTATATAATTGAAAATTACACCATTCAATTATGAGGTGTAGCCCAATTGGGACAATGATTTTGCTAGCATTAGGCGTCACTTGATATTCCCTGTATCAATTGTAGCCCATTAAAAAAGTGTTTGCCTGTCCGATATTAGCAATACTTCTGAGATAAAAGAAGATCTGTTATGATTTAAAATTTCGCAACTCTCTTGAAGTCAAGCCATTAAAACAGTAGTGGCTTCAAAAAAATTTTCTAATGAGATCATGTAAAAATTTAAAAACTAATTCTAAAATAATAAATAAAAAAGTAATAATATATGGATACTATTGCTTTGGCAACAAAATTTAACTATATATACTTTTACAATTGTCACATAATAACACTATCAAACACATTCTCAATATATGTATATTACCAAACAATCATTTGTTCACCCATCTCATATACCATTATTCAAAAATTTCATCACCTCCCATATTATCAAATATGTCTTGCATTTGAAGATATTGCCAAAGGCAAGCTATGGTACTATAATAAAATTATAAGAAAAACTAGTTTTTAACTGATTCAAAAAAATTTAGTGAAATAAATTATATTGCATAATTAGTGAATCTTAAGGCATAAGTTCACACATTTTTTTCTCCAAATGTGCATAGAACTACAGTGTTTTGATTCAAATCGTTTACAGTAGGTGATTAGTGCATCCAACATATATGGAGCTAAATGATAAAATCCAAAATCAATTCTATTATAGTTACATATACAAACCAGCATCAAGTTATTGCAAAAGGAGAAGAGGAGAGAGAGAGAGAGAGAGAGAGAGAGAGAGCTGCATGCAAACCAAAAAAGATAGATAGAGCTCCAAATCGCACCATCTCTATAATAGGCAAATGCCTCTTTTTTTCCTGAAGTTGTCAGAATTATTCCTAATAATATATTGGCTACAATTGAAAAGGTCTTATCGACAAAATTTTCATTTGTTCACAATCTAGGCATATGCAGCCCACAAATAAAAGATTGGACAGTGCAAAATAACATAAAAATAGATCAAATTTTGGCCAATAAAAAATAGTCACATGCTCTAAAAAGTTTTAAATCTCGACAAATCAAATATTGTCACGTGTCTGGTGGACTACTATCAAAGGTTGCAAGGATGAGCAAATCACATGCCTCTACGTGTTAAAATGATGTAGTTTTTAAATGACAAGTTTTAAGCTAATCAATTTATGCCACTTGTTACATGGGACCCACAAGAAAGAAGACAAATATTTCATCCAATTAAAATTGAACACGTGTCCATAAATATCTTTATTGATTATTATCTCTTTTAAATTAAAGAGAAATTATTATTGTAAGATAATTAAAGATATTCACAATTCTCTCAACCAACTATAAATAGGGGGTGACTCTTGAAAGAGATGAACAAAAGAAGATTTTTCCTACAACAAGCAAGAGAGAGCTTTGCATATCAAGAATCAAAAGCCCTGGAGAACTTTCTCCTTCAACCACCTTCTTCACACAAATTAGAGAAGAACCCACCATTTGATTTGGGATCAAGCTTGAAGCCCTCGAGTCGATATTTTTAAAGAGAATTCAAAAGAACAATTCTTGATACACAATTAAAGCAAGCCAAGAAGTTCCATCAGATCGAAGCCTCTAAAGCCTCAAAGAACTTTTTGTCCAAGCCTTCAATCTCAAGGCAATTGTTCGTGACAAAGCCTCACCAATCTCTATCACGCTTAAAGCTCAGATATTCAAATTGAAGACTTCATTGCAAAGCTCTATAACTTTATTATTTTTTTCTACTAAATTGAAGAGTCTATCCATATTAAGTCTATCCATATTGATTTAGAAACAAGCTGTCAAACCCTTCAAGTCAACCCAACATAAATTTAACTTCTTTTACCAAATTGAAGAATATAGAAGATCTCTATATTCGATTCGAAAACAAGTTATCAAGCACTCAAGTCAATATTATATAAGATTCGAAAACAAGCTGTCAAACCCTCGGGTCAACATCCTTAAAGAGAAGAATCAAAGAATCAATTATTTTATTGAAAATATCTTAGAGATTGTACCTACTCTTTTAAAATTAATAAATTCAATTGCTACTCTATTTTTTTATCTACTTATTTTTGCAGACATAAAAATTTGTGTATACAAATTTTGGCATGCCTAGTGGCATAATCTCTACCTCTCATTTATTCTCTTTTCAAGTCAAATTTTTGCTTCTCCTTAAACATGCTGGGGGAAAAAGGAGATGCTACTTCCATGGTGCAATTATCTTTTATTGAAGAACAAGTTATAGCATTGGCCAAAGCTATGGAGACCCTAGGGAAGTGTGATCAAGTGCAAGGGAGTCAACATGAAAAGCTTTTAAATTTGAGCAAGTGAAAAAATCAAAGTGCAAAACAACAAGTTCATCAGAATTCATGCCTGAATCTGCTAAACAAGACACTCCACAAGAAATTCTTGAAACTTCATCAAATTTAAAAGTTTCAAGTAAAAATATTCAAGTCTCCTCCGATGGATTGATTCATGTTGATCAGTTGAAAGATTTCATCAAGGGGGCAATTGTTAAGAAAGATTTGAGTGGATCTTAAACTTTTCAATCCTATACGAAGCCAAGGGCGACCCTTACTAGCATGTTGCACACTTAGTGGAGACATGTAGCAATGTTGGAATTCAAATAGTTTGTTCATTCCTTGAAGGGATATGCTTTCGACTGGTACACAAAACTAAAGCCAAATTCCATAGATAATTGGGAGCAACTAGAGCAAGAATTCTTTAATCGCTTCTACAACACACAACACATTGTTAGCTTTATTGAACTCAACAATACTCACCAACAAAAGGATGAGTTCACCATTAACTACATCAACAGATGGAGAAGCCTGAATCTAAATTACAAGGACTGCTTATCGAAAACCTCTATCGTCGAGATGTACACCCAAGGAATGAATTAAAGCCTCTGCTACATTTTGCAAGTAATAAAGCCCAGAACCTTTGAAGAACTGGCACCGCAAGCTCATAACATGGAGCTTAGCATATCATCTTGCGATCAAAAAAATACATATGTAGAATAACCGTGGAGCGAGGAGGACAACGACAATTCCTCTTCAAGTGAGCAAGAAAATATCTCTATAGAAAAATTGTAAAGCGAAGGGGATGACAATAACTCTTCTTCAACTGAATTGGTGGAAAAAAATTCAAGTAATGATGAAGATGAAGATGAAGTCACATCATGTCTAACTACGCTTATCTTCGGGCTTTTAGATTTTGCTATTCTTTCAAATCAATAAATTCAAGAGCTCCTTGATATGAGCCTAAACTGTCCTCCGTCTTATCAAAAATTAAAGATTAAAGATTATGTAGAGCTCCTTGATACGAGCCTAAACTGTCTAACATCTTCTAAAATTTTGAAGATTCAACAACAAGAGCTCCTTGATATGAGCCTAAACTGTCTAACATCTTCCAAAATTTTGAAGATAAAACAACAAGAGCTCCTTGATATGAGCCTAAACTATCTGTCGTCTTCTCAAAAATTGAAGACTAAAGATTCTACAAAGCTCCTTGATATAAGTTTAAATTGCATGTCATCTTCTTATAAATTGAAGATCAAAGATTTAGCTAGAACTCCTTGATGAATGATGTAAAACCTTATCTTGCTTAGCATCATATTTAGCTTAATTACATATGTTATTGAGCATAATTACACTAATTAAGGAGCTTGATCAGCATATTTTAATGAGAGCACGCCATGGGAGAGTTATCACATTTTTTAGCATGATTAGTGGGCTTAATTAGTAAATAATTAGCTTAATTAATCTGTATGTTTAGCTTAATAGTGATGATGATTAATTATCATAAGTGCGATTAATTATGTTAATAATATGGATTAGTGAGGTGCTTAGTGTACATGTGTGAGTTTGACACCTAGGTGTGTGCTTAAGTCTAACTGAGGTGTGTGCATAACTTGTGTGCTTCATTTCATTTGCTAGCTATGTGTGTGATCATGTCATGTGGAGTAATAGATATATCTCTGTATCTATAGTTGGCTTGAAGCCAAGAGGGAGGAGAGAGGATCTTGTTAGTAACATTTGTGTTTGGCAAGAAAGAAAAAGAGAGAAAGATGACAGAAAGAAAAGAAGAGAGGAGGAGGAAGGAAGAAGTGCAAAGGAAGCTTTGTCTTTCATTTTCTTAAGGTAAGAATCTCATATCCATGCTTATGTGATTGTGTTTCTATGAATTCTTGCATACTAATATGTCATTTCATACCATGATGGTGGATTGGAAATGAGGTGTGGAGGAATGTTTAGGGTTTCCAAGTGGAAGCCTTGATTCTTGCATGTGGTACATGTATTATTTGTATGTGTTGTTGGGGGCCTTAAAGTTTCATTTTGAGTCTTTAGAGAGCTTATGGTTGTGTTGGGATAGCATGCGAAGCTTTGGAGTCAAGTTGGGAGATTGTATTTTCGAGCCACAGGGGAGCTCTGGTCATCAGGACAGTCCCTGGTGTCATTCTAACGATAGTCTTTAAAGGGTTAAAAGTGGTCTCTGGTCATCAAGATGGTGCTGAGGGCCGTCTTGACAATAAGTGTAATAGTGAGATTTTAGGCTCTAGTCGTCAGAACAGAGGTTGTGACCGTCCTGACGGTAAATTCATTAGTATTATTTTGGTCTTTAGTCGTCAGGACGGAGATGGTGATCGTCCTAACAGTAAAACCATTTTTCCCATATGACTATTTATTCCTTTTCTTGTCGTCCTGACGATGCTGAGGATCGTCCTGACGGTCAGTGATTTTGCATCATTATACTTTTTGACCTTGCATTGCATTAGGGAAGGGGTTAACATACACCATTGAGTTTCTAATGTATCATTGACATGTTCTATCATATGTTTAAAGGTTATGAACTATGATCATGAATTGATTATGCATTATTACAATTATTTCATCAAGTTTGACGTGGCTTTGGATGATAGGTTTGGAAACGGAACAAAGCACTCTAGTTCAACCGAAGGAGTGACTCAACTGTGCTTGTAAGTGATAAAAGGTAGAGAGTTTAAGATATTCTTATTCATATTGTATTAAATGTCTTATTATCTATATTGATATTAATTGGTGGATCATAAGGTGATATTTGCATACAACACATATTGTGTGCATAACTTGCATGGCATGTAAGAAAGTTTAGCTAATGTGGAGCTAACCTAAGGTAGTCACGGTGGACTAACCTAAAAGGGTGTCACAGTGGATATTCTTTGATAACGAGCCATTGATATATTGGGCTAATGTTATCTAAATCGCGCACTCATTTGTGGTGCATCATACTTTGGATCACAGGAGATATTACATTTTATTGGTGGTACTTTATCTATTGGTGCATTATATCATGCTATCTATCATTTATTCTTTATGAGTTGAGTATCTTTATGAGCATGTTGATATATAGTTCACACCCACACAATTTGTTTTGGCAGGTAAGACTGAGATAGTCTGGTTCACTATAATTGTCATTGTTTTTTTCATGATTCTCATTTTTGTAGTTGGTATGGATGTTGGAGAGTTTTGAGAAGCTCTTGCTATTGTGTCGATGGTCTGTATCTATGTTGTTTATAAAATGATAGCTCTTAGAGTATTGTTTATATTTACTCTTGCATTAGTATGAGTTATATTTCAGAGGATTATATTATGGTGTCTGATGATTTATAAGTTAATTTATATAGATAATGTCATTGTTTATTCTATAAGATTTCTATTTTTGGGATTGTTGTGAGGTTTCACTTAATGGTTGGTGACCTATGCGATCACACTCACTCTAAGATGGTGTTAATGACACCTATTTAGGAGTGGGCATGACAGATTGGTATCAGAGTTATAGTTTAAAGCCAAGGTTTAAAATCAAGGCTATATTGTGGAGTTGGTGTCTAGAGTTGTGGTGGACTGTGGAGTGTTGTTTATATCAGTTCGAGTTAGTAGGCTTTTGTGAGTCATAAATATTGCATACTAATTTTTAATTGATACAAAAGTAATGACTCAAAGAGATTCACTGAGGAGAGCTAAGGATGAAGCGTCATCAGCTCTAGTTTAGCGGCGGGGACAACGAGAATGGGATGATCAGAACCCACTCAATGCAGCTGATAGGGTGGCCAATGTTTTAGTGTAATACATTGAATATCAGTCCATTATACCGGCACAGAGGACTAGTACGATGTATGAACAATTCATGAAATTGAATCCTCTAAAGTTTATCAGGGCAACCGATCCATTGGTAGCAGAGGAGTGGTTGAAAAAATTAGAAGAAATCTTTAAGGTAATGGTTGTGGCAGATGAACAAAAACTGATGTTGGCTACATTCATGTTGAAAGGTGAAGCTTAAAATTAGTGAAAGGCGATGAGACGAATGATAAGCTCTCAAGGTGGTGGAGTGTCGATTACATGGCAGCAATTTGTAGAGGTATTCCATTAGCAGTACTTTCCACTTATTTACAGATACCAGAAGGAACATGAGTTTATTTCTCTAAAGCAAGGAAAGATGTCTATATCTAAGTATAAAGAACAGTTTACAGTATTGTCTTGATTCACTACTGACTTAGTGCGTACTGAAGATGCTAAATGCAAGAGGTTCCAACATGGGTTAGAGTTGAGCATCCAATCAATGAGTTTCAACTCTTGACATAGTGAGATATGCTGACTTTGTGAATAAAGCAGAAATTATGGAGCAAGATTTAAAAGAATTGTCAAGTAGGAGAGAACAGTTTAAAAAGAAAAAGTTTGATGCGGGGCCTGGAATGTCAAATCAGAAATCATCAGAATCTATAAGGTTTGGTGGACAAGGAAGATCACAATCAGGCAAGAGAGCAGGGAGTCCCAGATTTGGAAGTCGTAGAGGTCGTGGACCTTGGAAACCTCTGGTGAGACCTTCGAGTTCAGGAACTTCTAGTGGTAGAACTGGAGGCATTACTTGTTACAGGTGTGGGACAGAGGGACATATTATTAGAGATTGTTCGATGCCTTGGAGTGATAAATGTTATCAGTGTGGACAATTGGGCGAGACATTGTAGTCAGGGCTATACGGCGACCTCCTCTTTTGGTAGTGTGGTTAGTGATGGAAGAAGGACGACTGGGAGTGTGTAGCGTGGACATGGGACTACATCTGAACCACAAACTTAGGCACAAGTATATGTTATAACCCAGCAGAATGCTCAGGCAACACCTATAATAGTGACAAGTATGATATCTATGGCTAATAAGGATGCTTATGTATTGTTAGGTCCTGAATCTACGCACTCTTTCGTTTTCATTGTATTTAGTGAGCATCTACATAAACCCCATACAATTATGACACAATATTTACTTGTTTCTACACCTGTGTAGGATGTGGTGCTGGTAAAAGTAGTGTATAAGGACTGTGTGTTGAAAATTTAGGAAAAAGAGCTGAATGCAAATTTAATTTCTTTGGTGATTCATGACTTTGATATGATATTGGGTATGGATTAGTTATCATCTTATCATTCCTCCATTGACTATTTTAAGAAGAAAGTTATTTTTCGAATGCCCAATGAATCAGAATTCAAATTTCAAGGAGAGTAGGATGTGGTTCCAACTTGTCTCATATTAGCTTTAGAAGCTAGAAAACTATTACAAAAGAGGTGTGAGGGATATTTGGCCCATGTGATTGACACAACCAAATCAGAATCAAAATTGTTAAATATTTCAATGGTATGAAATTTTGTGGATGTATTTCGAGATGAGCTACCAAGGATTGTGCTTGATAGGGAGGTGGAGTTCTCTATTGAGTTGTTGCCGGGAACTACTCCACAATCCATTGCACTGTACAGAATGGCACCATCAAAATTGAAAACTCAATTGTAAGACTTGTTAGATCGGATTCAACCAAGTGTGTCACCATAGGGAGCTCCTGTCTTATTTGTTAAAAAGAAAATGGAACCATGAGACTGTGTATTGACTACCGGTAATTGAATCAAGTAACAGTGAAGAACAAATACCCTTTGTCGTGGATTGATGACTTGTTTAATCAACTACAAGGGGCTAAGGTGTTTTCAAAGATTAATTTAAGGGCGTCAAGCCCTTAAGTCAACCCAACACAAATTCAACTTCTTCTACCAAATTCAAGAATATAGAAAATCTTTACATTTAATTCGAGAACAAGCCGTCAAGCACTCAAGTCAATATTATATACAATTCAGGAACAAACTGTCAAGCCCTCGAGTCAACATACTTGAAGAGAGGAATTAGATGATCAATTCTTTAATTGAGAACATCCTAGAGATTGTACCTACTTTTTTTAAAATAATAAATTCAATCATTACTCTATTTTTCTGTTTACTTATTTTTGCAAACATAGAAATTTGTATATACAAGATTGATTTCAAAAAACAAGGGATAGGCTTTCTACTCAAATTCTTCTTTTTTTGTAGGAATCGATAAGAAATAAGAAATATTTGGGGGTAATGGGGTCAAGCTTTCCACTTCTAATAAATATTAGCATGATACAATTTATTAGTATAATTTTTAAATGCTTTGATGAGGTCAGCTTGTTAACCCAAAGGTTGATCTCCATAAGTAATTTTGATAATAACAAAACCTAGTTGTTATGTACTAATGTGTTTAATTGATTATGCAGCCTAGCTACAACAAATATGATTAAAACTGTGGAGTATTATGTCAAGAACATGGAAGATTTTGTCAACACCATATGAGATTGCTGACACCATGAAAGGCACATGAAAAGTTTGTGAAAGATCAAATCAAAGCTAATAGTGCCAGCAATTTGATAAAAGTGATGACACCTGATAAAGAAGAGATAAGGTTTGAAAAAACATAAGTTTGGCAACATCCATGGCCAACTTATTCAAAATGAAGACCATCGATCCTCAGGTCCATATCAATCTACTAAATCATCTTGTCTTCAGAGCATTATGAAGATAGTTTAAAAGAAAAGTCTATCAAGATTGTCGACAATGCAAATGACTGATCACTCCAAATTAGTGCGATTGAAATTCGATAGTGTGCATTTGTGATGTAGTAATAATACTCAGTAAAATCCGAGATCAATCCATAAGGAAGAGGGTTAGCGCATTTAAGAAAAACTTATCTTAAGTCAGAACTCCCATGAAAACAGTCCAATAAAATAAAATAAAAATAGTTTGAAAAAAGGGTTTGATTTATCTAAACTAAACTATAAAAATAATAAAATAAAGTCTTGAAAACAATTGATCCAATCAACCACTTTAATCAAAATTCTAACGAAAGCTTTTGATAACTCAAATCATTGACCACGTCGTAAGTCTTTGATTTGAAAATTTTAGTTGTAAAAGCAATTATTCTTTAATAATCAAATATAGAATAAATCAGGTTTAGAATCATAGATGCATACCATCGACTTGTTGCCAAGCATAATCAAACATTTAGGTGTTCGTAAATATCTACTCTAGATTTGATCAGTTTTAGAATCAAAGATGCATACCATCGATTTGCGTAGTACATATACTAAATATAGGTTCAAGCATAAGTATTACCGAACATAATCAAACATTTAAGTTTTCATAAATATCTAGAGTTTGATCCCAAACAACTGAGAAGAAGAACATGAAAATTTTGAAATCCAATTTACCTTCATTATTCATCCAAGATCTTCAATTGATCTTCACAATTGATCCCAAGATAGAATTTAACTACTCCTAGAAATTATAGATGCGAAAATCTGCATGTAAATTTATTGAAAGCCTGTGAAATCTAATTGCAGGAATTGAGAAAACTAAGAATCTAATTACAGGAATTGAAAAACTATGAATCTAATTACAGGACTTGAGAAAAAACTATGAAAAAAATTTAAAGTTCTACTGTAATATACTCCTAAAACTCTAACCCTAAAACTTGTAAAACTAACAACTGAAAAGAACTTGCTAAACAGGCTTCTGTCGAGGCTTTTATAGGCAAAGAAATTCGTAGATTTTCATAAATCGTACGGACAGATTCTCTCGCGTCCAAATTGGCGTTCAGACCATATAAATGAATAGGTTCCAAAAAGTTACAAAAAATCGATATATTATGAACCCCAGTACCCCTGCTAGTTTGAGAAATATGATCTTTCAAAATTTTGGCTTTACATGCTTTAGCAGTTTGTACTACAGCTTTAGCAACTTGTACTCTGACAGCATCTTCTTGAAACCTTTGACCGAATTGTATTCGAAATACTCCAATTTAAGCTCAAAACCTATAAAAAGCAATATGACCTTAATTAATACTAAACTATAACTAAAAAAAAACATATACAATCCTTAATTAACGATAACAAAACACAAGTTAAGGTTTTATAATTGCATTTTTTAAAGCGCAATCAATGATTAGTGACACCCGATGGTCTATCCAAGTGAAAGACTTCACTAAGTAAAAGAAGATTGATGACACCAAATAGATTGGTTGACAAAGGACTGTTAGAGGCTAAATATGTTTAAAGGTTCAGAAAGCTACCAAGGAAGTCAAAAAGGTTCAGACACATTCTCATCATCAAAGACTAATTTATAGAATAAAAGAAAGATGTTTGATGAAAAGCTACAGCAGAAGAAGAAGGAAGTCAGATTGGTGACACTAGCAAAGATTGTTGGCAATCTCAACTGACGACAGAGAAAAGCACCAACGGTCAGATTTTTAAATTGTTTGGCTTAGCCACCCACACATTAAATACACATCCGATTGCTCTAATGGCTAATTTCTATGAGAGAGTATATATATATGGGTTCAAACTGATTTATAGGCAAGTGACAAGGATCTTAAAGTACAAAAATCCAAGGGTCCCAAACATTCCTCACTACTCTGAATCTACCTTTGTTCGAAAGAGTTTATTGAGCTTTAATGTTTATTTATTCACTTCTTAGAGTGATATCTATTGTAACTATAGACTTATTACTTTTGAGAAGGTTGGTGTAACCTTATTGAGTGAGTGTAGCTTCGTTGTACACTTAGAGATCGAGAGCTTAGAGTGAAGCTTCTCGGTGATTAAGGGTTTGGTGTAAATCCTTGAATATAATAGTGAGCTAGGCACTTGAAGAAACTAGCAGTTGTGTAAGAAGACTATTGCATAGTGAAATACCTTCGAGAGGATCGAGAAAGAGAGGATAAAGGCAAGGGTTGTGCCGAACCTCTACAACATTCTTGTGCTCTAATTTACTGTTGTGTTCATTTATTATTCGTGCTTGCTAGCAATCATTATAAGTATCTGCATTGATCATTGCATTTCATCTTTAATGCAATCCTTTAAAAGCATCCTACAATTTGATAATCTGTCTATATTCATTCTAATTTATATTATGGTAAACTTATTCATCTTGACCTTATTTAAATTGATCATATTTTTTAAGAACCTAATCCCCCCCCCCCCTCTAAGGTTAACCTTGTGCTAACAATTGGTATTAGAACCTGGTGCTCATATATAGGCTTTGCATCCTTGAGTAAGATCCATGGCCAACATTATTAGAATTTCTCTTGCAGAAGCTTAGTCCATAAACAGAACTCCCATGTTTAATGGTACCAAGTACAACTACTGAAAAAATAGAATGAAGATTTATGTTCAATCTGTAGATTATGAACTGTGGAGAATTATTATGAATGGACCCAAGTCCCTACTAAAACCATTGAGACTATTGATGTGACCAAAGCTGAAGATGAATGGGATACAATTGATTTCAAAATTGTCCAAGCCAATGCTAAGGCTATGAATTTGTTATACTGTGTATTAGATCCTACTAAGTTTAATAAAATTTCTACCTGTGATACTGCAAAAGAAATTTGGAATAGGTTAGAAGTCACTCATGAAGATACAAATCTGGTAAAAGAGTCCAAAATTAACCTTCTTATGTATAGCTCCAAGATGTTTAAAATGAAATATGAGGAATTTATTAATGAAATGTTTACCAGATTTACTAATATTATTAATGGATTAAAATCTCTTGGGAAGGTTTATTCTAACAGTAAACAGGTAAGGAAGATACTCAAATCTTTGCCTCGAAATTGGGAAGCCAAAGTGACTACAATACAGGAAGCTAAAAATCTAAACATCTTGCCTCTGGAGGAATTGTTGAGGTCACTCATGACTTATGAGCTGACTCAGAAATAAAGCATACAAGATGATGATGAGAAAAGGAGAAGAGCAATTGCCTTCAAATCTACCACTGATATACAGGACAGTAATAGAGAAAAAGATGAGGACATAGCTTTCATTACCAAGAAATTTAAGAGATTCATGAAAAAGAAATGGAAGAAAGGAAAAAAACCTGAAGTTAACGGAGAATCAAGAAAAGGAGGCTCTACAATCATCTACTTTGAGTCCAAGAAACCTGGACACATCAAAGCTGATGGACATATCAAAGCTGAATGTCCTCAACTTAAAAAGAGAAGAAAAAGGAGTAAAAAAGCTGCAGCAATGGCAGTAACTCTGAGTGACAGTGAAGAATCTAGTTCAGAGGAAGAATCTAACACGAAAGAGATAGCTAACTTATGTGTCGCACCCCGTAACCCGGCTTATGCAAATTTAAGGTTCATAACCGGCCAGTAGCAAGGCTACCCAAGGCCGCATTACATAAACCAGTTAAACACCTGTTCATAATCATTTTAAGGATACATAGTTGTAGAATTTAAAACTTATAAACTTAGAATAATACGTGTCATACATGGTAGAGTTGTGCCTAATCCCCAAAACATAACATATCATAAAAAGGGCCTATCGAAGGCCACCACAGTTATAACATTATAATATTACAAACATTAGGGTCTAGTCCATATACACGTTACATATCATAAGGTCCGTGGGCCGCAGTCCAAATATCCATGTAATGGGTTTCCCTCTAAAGCCTCCCAGTTTGCTTACCTGAAAACATTTTTAGAAAACGTAAGCTAATGCTTAGTGAATAACAATAATGCATGAGCATAAAATACGATGACTAGCATTTCTATTTAATATACATGACAAAAGAGGTACATTTATGCATATATGGCATGAACTTAGAAACATATAAGTGTAAACTTGAAAACACATGTGGCATAGGCTTTCGTATTAAAACATTTCATCGTGTCCAAAACATAATGTTGACAAAGAGAGACAGGCATGTCATAGCATGAACTAGTAGAGTATGACTTACATTGTCATTAGCATAACATATCATATCTTATAAGCGTATATCTTAGCTCGTCGTATAATATTAAACACATCAAATATTATTATTCTTGGTAATATATAAAGCGTAGATTTGGAAACGTAGGTAGCATAAGTATCATATTGAAATATTATATCATTTCAAATATTGTAACATAATCGTGTATGGCATAATGTGGCTTGTAATAAGCATACTATGGCATGGTACTATAAGGCATATCATAATATCATAAAAAGGAGAGATATATCGTGACATTAATACTTGTGAAAACATATGCAACTTGTCATGAAATATTTGAATAAATCATATTTCTTGTTCTATAACATAAGAGTGTCATGTCTTTACATCAAAGCTGGATTCTACATCAGTAACCATAAAGGTCATCACATCAGTAACCATGAAGGTCACTATAGAGGTCTTTAGGCCAACATTAGAGCTAGGCTCTGCATCAGTAACCATAAAGGTCACACATAGGGCTCTTCAGGCCAACATATCTCTCACTTCACCCCACTTAAGAGGTTTTTCTAGTATTAGGGCTCTTTAGGCCAACATATCCCTCACTTCACCCCACTTAAGAGGTTTTCATAGTAACCACAAAGGTCACACATAAGCCTCTTTAGGCCAACATAGTAATCATGAAAGTCACGTATAGGCTCTTTAGGCCAACATATCCCTCACTTCACTCCACTTAAGAGGTCTTTCTGGTATTGGGCATCATAATAACCACAAGTGTCACATATAAGGCTTTTTAGGCCAGTCATGAGAGTTGGGCTCAGTCATTAAAAGCTACACTCAGTTTATTAGCACATAGAGTGCTTTAAGCCAATCATGAGAGCAGCGCTCGGTTCATTAGCAACATAGAGGGCTTCTAGCCAATTATGAGAGTAAGGCTCGATCATGAGAACTAGGCTTAGTCATTAAGAGCTACACTTAGTCATTAGCAACCATAAAGGTCACACGTAGGCTCCTTGCGCCAATCATAAGAGCTAAGCTCAGTTATAGTAACCATAAAGTTCACTCTTTAAGCCAAGGGACGTCTCCCAACATGGCAATAGATTATTTCGTGTCCCCTACCATAGGACCATCGTTGCTAGTTTAGGGTCTTGCCACGAAAGACCATGAGTTGGAATCGTACGTTAGGAATCTTACATCTACTTTATGTAAAAGTTTTAGTCCATGGATTGTGATTCATATCATAAGTAAAGTTCATATGTAATTCAAAGCATGACATTTATACTTTAATGTAATCATTGATGCATTGAAATAAATGGAAAGCAGTGCATGAAACGTAATTGAACTTGAAAGCATTTGGAAAGTAATAGGTTTTACTTATGGCATATTGTTACTCACCTCTATCCTTGAAAATTGATGCTAAACAGTGAAGCCCTACACATAAAGTACATAAAGGCATCAAACATAAGACCGCAATGCAAAACAATAACATAAAAGTTGAGTTTTGAAACATGAGTCTCTAAACACCAACTCTTTCATTGCATCCTAAACACATTAGGATATTGAGCCTACATTCTAGGTCAACTTCATTTGAAAATAGGCTTAAAGACCTTTAATTTAATAGATCATGGGTTGCAAATACATTTCAGATAAAGAAGTTATGTCCCGTGTGTAAGCACCCCATTTTTTACCGCTCGGCAGTCTACAGTCCATCCAGACTTGAGTTCAAGTCAATATGGACATATTTTAGAATTCTAGTCCTAATCCAGTCAATTCATCACTTCGCGGGCCCACCAGGCCCAAACAGAGGCAAAATGACCAAAATGCCCTTGTGGGCGTTGTTCGGTCCAATTCCAATAGGCACGTCTTTCCGAAGACGGTAAGTCCCCTTTCCAATTCCAATAGGCATGTCTTTCCGAAGAGGATAAGTCCCCCTTCTAATTCCAATAGGCACGTCTTTCCAAAGACGATAAGTCCCCTTTCCAATTCTAATAGACGCGTCTTCCCGAAGACGGTAAGTCCATTTTCTAGTCCATTTTCAATCCTTCTCTCGAGAAAGTTGATTCCTCGCGACTATAAGTCTATCCTGTCCGGCACGTTTTCCGAAAAAAGTTTCTTTGGAACGATAAGTTCCTTAAAACCCGTCAACTAGGACGAGACCCCAAGTCTTCGAGATGGTAGAACGGTCCAGCTTTGGTACTTGCTAGCCCGCCAATGCAGAAATGTCTGTTTCGGCACGCCTTTCGAGAAAGTTGATTATCAGGCGCTAAGTCCCTTTAGCATTTTCCTGAGATCAGGCAGTCTCGGGAATGATTGCAAACCGTCAGAGTAGCGGAAGTACTCGCAAACATCGCAATCGTCAGAATAGCGAAAATACTTGCAAACAAGTCGATATAGGGAATTGCCAACAAATCCCTCTATCACGGGACTACTGTCAGAGTCGCGGAAACACTCAAAACCCAAGTCAACACCGGTGCCTGCTAGCCCACTTCGGTGAAAAATGACCAAATTGCCCCTAGGGTCATTTTTTGGCACGTTTCTCGAGAAAGTACCTAAGTCCTCAGAACGGTAAGTCCATCTTTCCAAGTTTGTCTTGAAGTTGATCCGGCATGATCAGGTGCCTTCTAGTCAGCTTCAGACTAATTCCGAGACTTTTTGGTCAAGATGACCATTTTGCCCCTAGGCATCCGGACGCCTCAGGGACCACACCGGCTCTGGGTATCAAACCGGTAACTTCCCGGGAATACTTTTTATAGTAGTCTCGACATTTCATTATCTTTTCGGATCATTTCGAGTCAGTTCAGGCAAACCCGATGCGAAATGATCATTTTGCTCCTGGTGGGCCGGTCGCCTTTTCCGACCACACTAGCTCTGGGTATCAAGCCTTTAAGAACATTCTAAATAATGTTTCTAAATCTCGAGTCTTCTTCTAGGATAATCTGAGTCCATCCTGGTAGCTTTCTGGCCCGATTGACCGTTTTGCCCCTAATGGCTCCGTCAACCCTTCCAACAAACCCTGACATCCTTTTTCAAGTCCATTACCCCCGGGACCTTATTCTAAGGGTTCTTGCCCTTTTTCGGCCTTTCGGGCCATTCCTGGTCCCTTAAATCCTTTCTAGACCTTCCGGAGTCACTCCTAGTGAAGCTAGACTAAAAATTGCATGATAGTCACTAGTACAGGCACCCAAATCTTCTCAAGATACGTTGTCTGCCGACCTTAAAACTTTCCTAACTGGTTGGCGCCACTAGGAGTGGCGCCAAGAGGAATAAGAGTGACGCTAGGAGGAATTTTGGCCTGGCGCCACTGCAACAGGCGCTAGGTCATTCTTATCTCTATAAATACAGAGCCTCCTCCAGCGTGAAAGAGGTCCGCAAACTCAGTCTGAAAACCCTATTATTCGATATACAGAGCTCGTAGCCTCTCTAAACCCTAGTCTCTTTAGATTTTCCAAACCTTAGCCTCTTATACACTTATATACACTCGCATACACTTATACACTAGCATCCAAAGCATCCATTGAAGACTTGAAGTGCTGCAAACTGAAGTTCTTGAAGATCAAGACGAAGACTGAAGCAAAGCAAGAAAAACAAAGCGTGCAAAGTAAAGTAAAATAAACAAGACACAAGGTAGGCTTTCTCTTTAAGTTTACGCATATTCCCCCTCTCTTCTCTCTCCTAACCCACTTGGGTTTTCTTCTATTTTAATTCCCCATCTTCTTCCCCCCCTTTCTTGCATGCTTGAAACAAGGGACTTCCTGGTCCATGTGTAGGATTAGGCTATTGGAGGGTCACCGTGTCGGAGGCTTTTTTTTAGTCTAACCGAAGACCACGTGGGTTCGGCCCCCTTGATTATGTGGTGAAGACTTAACCTTGCATGTTCACAGACCCAACTTGCATTGTGCATATCATGATCTTGCATTCTTCTAAACTTGTTTTCAAACTCGTTTTCAAAACTTGCTTCAAGTTTGTTTTCAAACTTGCATCAAAATCTTCTTTTTCAAAACTTGTTTTCAAAATCACAATCCTAAGGTGATTCTAGCCTTTCCATAGCTAGGGTTGCTTTAGGAAAGTGTTACATTTAAAGTACTGATATGGTCCATATTTTCAACTCCTTATTGTTTTCAAAACCACTATCCTAAAGTGGTTCTAACCTTCTTATGGATAGAATCGTTTTAGGAAAGTGAGATATTTTATTTACTTTCTAAAAACTCTCCAATCTCTTTTCCAAAAGTGTTTCAAAAACTCCCTCCAAAAATATATTTTCAAAAACTCTTTTTTCAAACTCCTTTTTAAAACACTCTCCTCAAAGTTCACTTTCTAAAAACGCTCCTTAAGTCTCTTTCTTAACTACTCTTTCCGAACAACTCTTTCCACAAATCTCTTTCCCAAAATATCTTTCCAAAAACTCTCTTCAAAATTCACTTTTTAAAAACTCTTTTCTAGGATTTCCTTCTAAAAATCTCCTTTTCCAAAAACTCAATTTCCAAAAATCTTTTTTCTTAGAGTCCAAGTTAAGCCCTAGAGCACACAATTACGAAACCCTAATTTTCCTTCCTAAAAATATGATTTTCAATCTTGCCTTAAAACCTAGGTTTCCAAAATCTCATTTTTTACACCAAAATCATAAGTTTCCAAAACCCTATTTTCTACATCAAAACTATAGTTTTTCAAATCTACGGTTTTTAAAACTTCTCCTTCCAAATCCATGTCAAATCAAATCTTCCCTTTAGGAAACCAAATTCAATCTCCCTTTACGAAACTAGATACAATCCTCCATTTTTGGAAACAAAATCAAACACTTCTTTTAGAAACAAAATCCAATCCACCCTTTCCAAATCTTAACTTTCCAAATCTAACTTTTCAAATCTTTCTAAACTTCCGAACTTTCTAAATTCCAAACTTTCTAAATTTCAAATCTTTCCAAATTAAAAACTTTCTTAAGTTGAAACTTTCTAAGTTCTAAACTTTCTAACTTTCAAATCTTTCTTAAATCAAAACTTTCCTATTTCAAAACATTCCCAAATAGGAACTTTCATGTTTTAAACTTTCCTAATCCGAAACTTTCTTAATTCAAAACTTTCCTAAAATAAAACTTTTCTAATTTGAAAAATTTCCTAAATCGAAACTTTCCTAAAATGACACTTTCCTATTTTGAAACTTTTCTAAATCGAAACTTTCCTAATTCGAACATTTTCTAAATTCAATCCTTCTTTAATTCTCCAAGTCCAACACTCGAGTCAAATCTTTTCTTAACTCTCAAGTCTTTCCTAAATCCTATCTTTCCTAAGTCCTATCTTTCCTAAGTCTAGGTTTCTTAAACCTCAATCTTTCTAAAACAAGTCCAATCTTCTCAATTCCAATTTTTAATCTTCTATTCTAAGTTCAAATCAAATCCTTTGACAAATCTATTTTCTATCGAACTCCTGTCCAAACTACGACTGACCTGATTCCTCAAAAAGGATACGTAAGCAACCCTCACGGGTGTGGTCACAAGTTTTTTCCAACTTTTAATTCCAAATTTCTATTTTCAAATCTCTATTTCCAATTTTTAAACTTTCCAATTTCAAATCTATCTTTTCAAATCTCTTTTCTAAAATCAAATCAATTTCTCTTCAATTCTTTTTTTCCAAATCTATTTTTCAACTCTCTTTTCTTGCACTTGCATATCATGCATCATGTCTTTTTACACATTCTTTTTCTAAAGTGGATAGGATTGGACATTTGTTAGTTGAAGACTCTCATAAGTGAATCTAGGGTGAATAGACATGTAGGTACCGCAAGAGCGGGGTAGGGTGATGGCTTAGTACAACTTCTCTACACGTAACCAACCTCCGAACCTAGGATCACTATTTTCGATAGACCAAAATGGAGTTTATTTTCAAAAAGGGCTTAATTATTTTTCAAAGATTGCCAAACAACCTATTTTCTTAAAAACCCTCTCTTGAGGTAGTATTTTCAAAATCGTTTTCAAAAACCCTAAGTGTAGTCTTCGGATTGTGCTTAGTTTTTAGGTGACCTAACTCACCTTAATCAAATTAGGTGGCGACTCCAATTGTTTTCTAAAAGCCCTTCATTCAAACCAATTTTTAGTTCAAACCTAGTCGCACTCATTCTTCTAGGAGGGTGAGTTCTAATGAGAGAGTACAGTATTTTTTCCACTTGTGTGTGTATTCCTCTAGTACAAAAAAATCTGGACGAGACACCGTGGAAGATGGACTAAAATTCTGGAAGAACAATATTACTGATAGAATTTTGGGTCAACTTCAAAATTTAATATCTCAGAATATATAATTAATTAGAGTACAGACTTTATATGGGTACAAAGGTCTATGAGTCTACTTTCCAACGCTTTAAACGATGCATCAATCCAACGTTTCTAGAGCAAGTTATGTCTGTTTTGCTAAATAGTGTTGAAGCTAGCTAGACCGTTCAAACGAGTTCGAACGCCAGGCCAAAAATATCTGGGGCCATTCAAACGCCCAACCTGGAATTTGAAACTAAGGAAAAATGGCTAAAAAAATGGAAATGCAAGCCTCGGGCCGTTCGAACGCCAGGCAAATCTGTGCACTCGTAGCAACAAATTTTTCAACTCCAAACTTAACCAAACCTCTCTCAAACTATCCCAAACTTTCTCAATGCTTCTAGGGTTCAAAGATTGACCAAGAAGACAATAATAACTAAAAATGGGGCAAGATAAACAAGCCAATTCAAGGGATCTAGGGTTTGAAATCTCAAACCCAACATGTACAAATTTGGGAGTTTTTAACCCCAAACTCCGTATCCATCAACATATGCTTACAATCCCTTAATTTCTAATCAAATGGTACTCAAAAGAGTTTCCAAACGCCACTACAGCACATATATATACATGCTCATACAAGGGTTGGCGAAATCTTACATTCTTTCAAGCTTCCTCATGCTTCATCAATGGTGGTTCTAGCTTGGATGGAGCTCGTCTAGCCTTCTTCCTCCTCTTCTCCCTCTTCTCTTCCTCTTCTTCTCTTCTTCTTCTTCTTCTCGGTAAAGTGTGTGTGTTTGTGTATATCATATGTGTGTGTGTATAAGATGATATACGTGGGAAATAATCCCATGTGTCTCACACTAGAAACTCAAGTTACAACCTGAATTTTGATTGGTCATCTTGATTCAAAGGTACATTAGAATGATCTAGAATTTAGGAAAATTCACAGTAATTCAAATAATAGAGGTTCGGGGTATTACACTATGCTTGATGGCCCAAGAAGAAGAAGATGAGGAATTTATTTCTAACTTTACCTTTGATGAACTTCAAGATGCATTTCATGATTTGATGAATGAATTCAAAAATCAGAAGCAAAAAATTGTCCCTTAAAGAAAATGATTTGCACATTGACCAAAGAAAATGAAACTTTGGCTTTTGAAAATAATCTACTGAAAAAGGAGAATGTTTCTTTAAAAGAAAAAGTTAAGGACTTGAACAACACTCTTGAAAATTTTGTATAAAGAATAGAAAACTTGTCTCAATTTTGGGAAGCTAGATATGTACTTTTGATAAAGGAGGAATTGGATATGATCCTTTTATAAAGAAAAAGTCATAGAAAATATTTTTTACTCCACCAAATATTTCTAAAGCCAGATGTTTTTATTGCCAAAAAAGTGCCATTATGCTAATCAGTGCTGGTTAAGAAGAGCCCTTAGAAATGATGTTAAGAAAAAATGGATAACCAGGAAGATTGTTGACACTAACCCTATAGGACCCAACATAAAATAGGTAACAAAATTAGACCTTGAATTCTGTTATGTGCAGGTGTGTTTAAAATTCAAAATGAAGAACGATGTGTGGTATCTGGACAGTGACTATTCGAGGCACATGACAGGGGATGAAAGTCAATTTACCTCTCTTTTACCCAAGAATGGAGGTCAGGTAACCATTAGTGATAATAGTAAGGGTAAGATCATTGGTATTGGCAGCATTGGTAAGAATTCTTCAACCAAAATTAAAAATATTCTTCTAGTCAAAGGTCTTAAACATAATTTATTTAGTATCAACAGTTTATGTGATAGAGGTTTTAAAGTAGTTTTTTTAATCTTCAAAATGCTTTGTGATTAATATTCTTAATGAACATGTGACACTGACAGGAATTCGACAAGGCAATATATATGTCTTTGACTTGAATAATTTATCTGCATGCAAGTTAAAATGTCTATCTATTGTAAATGAGAATGATGCTTGGCTATGGCATAGGAGGCTAAGTCACACTAGCATGAGCACAATATCTAAAGCTGTAAAACATGATATGGTTGTTGGTGTGCCTAAAATTGAGTTCTAAAAAAATAAGATGTGTGATGCATGCCAAAAAGGTAAACAAACTAGAGAGTCTTTGAAATAAAAAACTGTGATTTCAACTTCTAGACCCTTCAATTGCTGCATATGGACTTATTTGGACCTACCAAAACTTTTAGTCTTGGAGGAAAATAATATGCTCTTGTGATTGTGGATGGATATTCTAGATTTACATGGACTTACTTCCTTGTTCACAAAGATGAAACTATTTCTCTATTTATCAAATTCTACAAAAGACTTCAAAATGAAAGAGGCTTTACCATCACTACTATTAGAACATATCATGGGGGAGAATTTGATTGCTCTCCACAATGAAAAGGCGACCAGCCCACCAGGGGCAAAACGGCCATTTTGCATCGAGTTTTCCGAAACTGACTCGGAATGATCCGAAAAGACAATGAAAGGTCGAGAATACTATAAGAGGCATTCTTGGGAGACTACCGGTTTGATACCCAGAGTCGGTGTGATTCCCAAGGCGCTTGGATGCCTAGTGGTAAAATGGTTATCTTGATCGGAATGTCTTAGAATTGGCCCAAAACTGACTAGAAGGCTACTAATCATGTCGGATTGACTTTAAGAAAATCTTGAAATGGTGGACTTACCGTTCTGAGGACTTAGGTAATTTCTCGAGAAACATGCCAGAAATGGCCTAGGGGCAGTTTGGTCATTTTTCACCGGAGTGCGCTAGCAAGCACTGGGGTTGACCTGGGTTTTGAGTGTTTCTGTCTCTCTGATTGCTGTCTCGTGATATAGGGGTTTGCTGGCAATTCCCTATATCGACTTGTTTGCGAGTGTTTTCATCATTTTGATGATTGCAATGTTTACGAGTATTTCCGTTATTCTAACGGGTCGCGATCATTCCAGAGACCGCCTAATCTCTGGAAGCTGCTAGGTGGACTTAGCGCCTTAGGAATCAACTTTCTCGGAAGACATGCCGAAACGAACATTGCTTTATTGGTGGGCTAGCAGACACTAATGGTGGACCATTCTACCATCTCGGGGACTTGGGGTCTCGTCTCTATCAATGGGTTTGAAGGGACTTACCGTTCCGAAAAAGTTTTTTTGAAAACGTGCTGGATTGGATGGTTTCACCAC
Source organism: Euryodendron excelsum (assembly GCA_033060915.1). Lineage (NCBI taxonomy): Eukaryota > Viridiplantae > Streptophyta > Magnoliopsida > Ericales > Pentaphylacaceae > Euryodendron > Euryodendron excelsum. The sequence goes on from CM065391.1 coordinate 12,712,032, forward strand.
CTCGAGGAATCAACTTTCTCGAAAGGTGTGCCAAATTTAATTGGAATTAGAAAGAGGACTTACCGTCTTCGAAAAGACATGCCCATTGGAATTGGACCGATCAATGCCCCCAAGGGCATTTTGGTCGTTTTGCCTCTATTTGAGCCTAAAGGGCCCGCGAAGCAATCTGTTGACGAAATTAGACTTGGAAAGTTTATTTAGATTGGAATATGTCCATATTGACTTGAATACAAGTCTAGATAGACTGGAGACTGCTGAGCGGGCAAAAATGGGGTGCTTACAGCTGCCCTTCTTTTTCTGTCTTTGCTTCTTGAAGACAGAAACGATAGAGTAAGAGTCTCATGTTGACCGTGAAGTGGTTGGAAGGACAAACTTTGGAAATTTTTTCAAAACGGGAGTTTGAAAATGGATATTGGGCCCAAAAGGCCTTTGAAATCCAGTTTTGGCAAGAAAAAGGGCAAAACTACCCAAAATTTGGAACTGGTGCCACTGCTATGGTAGAATTGGCTTGGCGCCAATGCTAGTGTCGCCAGGCCTGGGATCAAAACCAGAAACATTTTTGGTTCGAGCACTTGCAAAACCGAGAGGCATTGCAAGGAAACTGACTTAAACATTGAAGGAACACTTTTTAGGGACCACGGGGGATTGCCGGAAGTAGACACTGTCGCCGGAAAAATCGCCGGAAGAGAAAATTTCGCCGGAGAACTCCAAGAGGTGAGTTTTTGATTTTATGTTGATTTTGATGTGTAGAATTCCGTTTGAACCATATGAATAGTGGAAATTGATGTTTTGATATGTTTTGAACATTGTGGTGAAGTTATTTTTGCATTTTGGTGCTTGTTTGATTGAATATGAGTGATTTTTCATGATTATGTGAAAGGGGGTTTCTGCAAGAATTGGGGGTTTGTTCCTACAGCTTTGGGTGTTAAGTGTTTCGGCTAGATTTTTATAGTATGTACCTTAGAAAAATATGTTTAACAGTCATGTGAAGTTTTGTGATTTTTTTAAAACTTTTTAAATTTTTTATTTTTTGAAAAATAAAAAAATACTTAGAAAAATAGAAAAAATAGAGAAAATTACGAAGTTGATGAAATTATTAGAGTTTAAAATTTAGAAAAAGCTGGGAATATTTTGAAAAACATTTGAAATTATTTTGAGAAATTTTAGGACAACTTTGAAAACAATTGATTTATTGAAAAATAAAACAAGTCTTTTGAAAAGCTTAGAAATTTGAAAAAGTGTGGGTGAATGTTGATGTTATGTGATTGTAATGTTGTGCGGTGCATGGTTTGTGTTTTGTGTTGATATTGTGGATGTTGTAGGGACCATTTTTAAACAAAACTCTACAGAAATGTTTTTTAAAAATTAGGAAAAAGTTGGAAAAGTTTTGAAATAAAATCTTTTTGAAGGAAAAAGACATAAAACCCTTGATATTTGACTTGAAGTTGGAAAATCAAAATGTGTAGGAAATTCTTTTTTTTTTTTACTTATCACTTGAAATCTTTTTATTATTTCTTTTATTTTTGTTTTTTTACTATTTATTTATTTGTTTTATTATTATTTTTCTTCTACTTTTATTTTCTTATTTGAATATACTGTATATTAATACCTCTTACCTTGGCTTACCTTTTTAGGATGGCGAATGCAATTTTGAGTCGACTGAGAGCTTGGCATGACTATTATCCTCCGGATGAGCAGGATATCTTTTGCCGGTCCTTCGGTCGGGTGGCTTCACTCCTGTCAGTGCAGCTTATTCCAGCAAACCGTTGACGCTCATTTCTGGGGATGCATTGCTCTCTTTCAGCTTTGGGCGATTGGGCACTTATTTGTTAATCCTCTATTCCAGCATAAATGGTATCCCGAGCTTGACCATATACACTCCTTGGCTAGATCCCAGAGAGTTATGACGGATGAGGGGAGGTTTCTGCAGACCGTTGTAGCCTAGGCTGACTACTTTTAGAGCATGAGGTCGAGCACAGTCAGGTGGTATTCAGGACTGGTTGGTATGCTTGAGAGTTCAGCCTTCTGAGAGAGCCTTCGTGCCCTTAGCAGGCTTGCGGGGCATTGCCCCTTTCTTTGAGATTCAAGTTTTGTGACAGCTTGGTAGGAGTCAAGATATCCCCTACCTGGCGTCTGCGGCTGAGTTCACTCTCGTCTTTAAGGCATCAATCCCGTGAGCGTTGGTGGAGAGAGTTATGGATATATAGAGATCTTTGCTTCCTCACGTAGACGATGATGGTCCATTCTCTGTCATGCCCCTTGAGACTGATACCTATCGCTATTGGCTCCAACGCTACGTGTTAGGTCCTAGTAGATTTGGGGATCTACTCTTCGAGACTCCTTTATCCCCCGTAGGGTATACCGACTTCTTGACAACTATGATTGTTCAGGGGTGTCGCCACAGGCAGCAGAATTGACGGTTGATACGGGTATTACATGATCGGTTAAGAGCGAGAGATGTTGAGGTAGCTTTTCTAGAGATATAGCTAGCAGCAACCGGATCGACACATAATAGCTCACCTTTGAGTACTGTGAGGGGATGTAGGCGGCCACGAGGTATACTAGACAGTTCCACTCCCTCAGAGGATGATGTCACGGATAGTTTTTGTGAGAGGTTGTGGAGTCCCTTACCCGGGAAAGGGATATGCTTCTGGCCAGATGTGCAGACTACGAGCAGGGTTGGCTTGGGTCATTGACAGCTGGTACTTCTTCAAGCACTCCCCTTGCAATTGGCGAGCCAGTTGATCCTTGCTTAGTTGACTCTTCCTCTGATGATGATGGGGAGCGATATATTTTTGCCCCTCGCTCCTAGATCTATTAATTCCTGCATTTAGAGAAAAACATACTTCATTTTAGTAATATATGCCTTTTTTGTCTTATGAACTTATGGCCTTCCATACTTTTGATATGATTTTCCTACATGGTTAGTATAATAACAAACTTGAGAAAAGTTGAAAGAAAGCCGCAACTCAATGGAAAATTACACCCTTAGGTTTGATACTCTGACTAACTGATTGTCCCGTGAAAGAAACCCTTGCTTCCTTTAACCTTAACTGGGCTAATCCGAAGAATGCTTTTCGAGACATTTCTAACTTTCACACTGCTGCTTTCATACGTATGACTTCTGGGAATGCTACATCTTGGATTATTTCTTACATCTTAGCCCCCTTCCCCCCCCCCCCCTCCCCCCTTTTTTTTTGTTATTTTTACTACTGGCGTCTGTGAGGGTTTTCACCAATCCCAGCTCTACCATTCTTGCACCAAGGCGCCTTTGCAGGTTTTCACTGAGGTTGACAGTTTTGTATCTTGCCATATCCCTACTCTTTTACCTACGGCGCCCTTTCGGGTTTTCACTGCATCCTCGGGAACGTGCTTATTTTCTCTCTTCTTCCTTTCTCTTTCCTTAGCTTGATCGTTGGTTTCTGTTGAGAAACTTCTAAATACCACTTACGCCATCTCCCAGCTTTCCTTGCTGATAGCATATTTCAGTGAGCTCATTTGAACTAAGCAATTTAATTCTAATCTGAAAGGACTTTTAGGGTTTTTACTTTTGAAAGAAAAGAAAAAGGCTCAAACCTATCATTCTACTAGCGATCACTATCAATGATTTTTGGTCTAATAGCACTTTTTTGCATATTCTTATCTTTCTTAGAATATCTCATCACTCTTCTTTTTTTTTTTCTTAGGTGAAATAAAAATGTTAACAAAAGCACTTGTGTGAACTTAGAATAATACTTCAAGGATTCCTCTCTTTTTTTTTCACATATCTCCAGTGCTCTAATTTGACATAGCATGATCACTTTGTTAGGAAATGTTCTTGAAGGAAAGTAATCGGCTCTAAGGGTTTGACAAAGGTTTTTTTTTTTTTAACTGTATGGGAAATGAAACGAGGGCCTCTCGACATTTCGAAATTAAATCGCTTTGTCCATAGAGCTTTACCATTGAAATCATACGTGACTGATTAGCTAAGATTAATGAAAGTAGATTTTATTGCTTCCGCACAGAAACCAAAGGTCAAGCCTTCGGAATCACATGTAATAATATTTGACGGCATCTGAATTCAACGAACTAGGGAATTCTTGACCATCCATCTCCTCCAAGATAGGAGCTCCTCCAGTCATGACCTTCTTTATCATGAACGGCCCCTCATAGTTTGGGGCGAATTTCCCTTGCACTGCTTCCTGATGGGGGAATATCTTTTTTAACACCAAATCTCCCCGTTGGAATGATCGAGGTCGCACCTTCTTGTCAAATGCCCTAGCCATGTGCCTTCTGTAGCATTGAGCGTGATAAATTGCAGCTAACCGCTTCTCATCCAGCAGGCAAAGTTGAGCATACCGGTCTTTGATACACTTTGCTTCATCTAGCTTGATCTCCATTAAGATCCTTAGGGAAGGAATCTCAACTTCAATGGGGATGACTACCTCTGTACCATAGACTAGTTCGAAGGGAGTACCTCCAGTGGAAAGCCTCATAGTAGTTCGGTAGGCGATCAATGCAAAAGGAAGTTTTTAGTGCCAATCTTTGTAGTTGTCGACCATTTTTTGGAGTATTTTCTTGATGTTCTTGTTGGCTGCTTCCACTACTTCGTTCATCTGAGGCCAGTAGGTAACTGAATTCTAGTGGGTAATGTGAAACTTTTGGCATAGCTTTGATATTAGCTCATTATTTAGATTGGAGGCTTTGTCAATGATGAGGGACTCGGGAATCCCATACCGGAAAACGAGGTGATTTTTTATGAATCTCTCCACGACCTTCTTGGTAACATGAACATAGGAGATTGCTTCCACCCACTTAGTAAAATAATAAATGGCAACTAGGATGAAGCGGTGGCCGTTGGAGGCCTTGCAAGTGATAGGGCCAATCATATTTATCCCCCACATAGAAAAAGGCCAAGGGGCTGACATGGAATGGAGCCCAGTAGGCGGTGCTCTGATCTTATCCCCATGTATCTAGCACTTGTGACATCGAAGAACGTATATAATACAATCTAACTCCATTGTTGACCAATAATACCCTGTCCAGAGAATCTTCTTAGCAAGTGTGTGGCTATTCATGTGAGGACCACAAACTCCTTCGTGCACTTCCTCCATGATAACCTTGGCTTCGATGGCATTGACGCATATTAGAGGTCCGAACCATGATCTCCTGAAAAGCTCATTTCTAGCCATAAAGTAATGTCCCGCTAGACGGCAAATGGTTCTTCTATCTTGGTATAAGGCTGTATCGGGGAATATCCTGGTCTGAATGTACCTTTGGATGTCATAAAACCATGGTTGTCCGTCAGGCTCAGCTATTGTGTGAAGGGAATAAGAAGGGATATCCCTGGTAAAGATATGGAGAGGAGGGATTTCGGTGCAACTGTCAACCCTGACTGATGTGGCTAAAGTGGCTAAGGCGTCAGCAAAACTCTTCTCTGCTCGGGGTACATGATGGAAATCCACATTCCTGAAGTGTTGACTTAAATCCTTAACTTGTTGATGATACAGGGAAAGTTTGGCATCTCGAGTTTGGTACACGTCCTTGGATTGCTGAATAACCAGATCTGAATCTCTAAAAACAGCCAATTCGTCAATCTTCATTTCTAATGCTAGCCTTAATCCCAGAATGCAAGCCTCATATTCGACGATATTGTTAGTGTATGGCTCTAGTTGCAGCTTAACCACAATGGGATAATGATTACCCGTTCTTGATACTACTACTGCCCCAATGCTAGCTCGCCTTTTATTAGCGACCCCATCGAAATACGTCTTTCACCCGGTTTTCGCTTGTTATCAGATGCATCATTAGCGCATAGTATATCTTCGTAGGGGAATTGGGGCTCCATGGACTAGTAATCATCAATAGGGTTCTCAGCCAGATAATCAGCTATTACCTGCCCCTTAACTACTTTACAGGTAATAAATACAATATCGAATTCTGAAAGGATCATGTGCCATTCGAGCAATTCTGCTAAACAGGGTAGGTTTCTCGAATATATACTTGAGGGGATCTATCTGAGAGATGGGGAAGGTAGTATGGTAGAGCATGTAATGTCTCAGCCTGTGGGCTACCCAAGCTAACGTGCAACAAGTTTTCTTGAGATCATAATACTTTACTTCATAGGGCAGGAACTTCTTGCTGAGGTAATAAATGGCTTGCTCTTTCTTCCCTTTTTCGTCATGCTACCCCAGAACACATCCCATGGAAGTATCCAAAACTGAAATGTACATCAATAGAGGGCACCCCGGGGTAGGTGCCACTAGAACTGGAGGGTTCCGTAGATATTCTTTAATTCTCTCAAAAACTGTTTGGCAATTATCATCCCATTCTTTCGGAACGTCTTTCTTAAGGAGTTTGAAAATAGGCTCGCACAGATGGGTCATTTGAGCAATGAACCTGCTGATGAAATTTAATTTTCCCAGAAAAGACCAGATCTCCTTTTCCCCTCTCGGTGCTGACATTTTGACGATGGACTTGACTTTGGCAGGATCAATCTCTATCCCCTTTCATTGACTATAAACCCTAACAGCTTCCCTGAAGTCACCCCGAATGTGCATTTGGCAGGATTCAATTTGAGTTGGTACTTGTGAAGACAGTCAAACACCTTCCGTAGATTGAACAGGTGATCCTTCTGCTGTTTGGACTTGACGATCATGTCATCCACATAAATTTCCACCTCCTGATGCATCATATCATGAAATAAGGTCACCATGGCTTTTTAGTAGATTGCCCCCGTGTTGCGAAGCCCGAATGGCATAACTTTATAATAATACACTCCCTAGGGGGTGATGAAAGCAGTCTTCTCTTGATCCTTTTCAGCTAACTTGATCTGGTTGTATCCCGAAAAGCCATCCATGAAGGAAAACATCTCATGACCGGCGTTGTCAACAAGTAAATCTATATGTGGGAGAGGAAAGTCATCCTTCGGACTGGCCTTGTTGAGGTCCTGAAAATCAATACACATTCGCACCTTGCCATCCTTCTTGGGTACAGGGACAATGTTAGCCAGCCATTGGAGATACTCTATTACTTGCAAAAATCCTGCTTGGAATTGTTTAATCACTTCTTCCTTGATCTTTAGGCTCCATTCAGGCTTCAATCTTCTCAACTTCTGCTTAAAGGGTTTCAATCTGCGGGTCTAGGGGTCATCTATATTCAACAATGGATTCATCCATTCCAGGCATATCTTGATAGGACCAAGCAAAAACATCTAGGTATGCACGCAATAGTTCTAATAACTCTCCACGCTGCCACTAACACAGGCTTGTGCCGATTCTAAGTTCTTTTGGATCCCCTTTATTCCCCAAATTAACTGTTTATGTTTCCTCAATGTTTGGGGTGCTACGGTTCTCATGTCTTTCTATTTGTTTCCGAATTTCCTCTGACTCCTCTTCTGAAGAATTTACATCCTCTGCAATTCCCAGTTATTGGTAATCAAACTCGGTGTTAAAGTCATTATTTGTCGAGATTGGCGTTCTTCAGATTAGCTGAGTAAGGTGTCGGATGCAAGGGTCCCTGGCATAAAAAATAGTATGCAATGAATCAAACAAAAAGGAAATATTTTTCCATTAACAATAACTTGATTTTAAACGTTAAGACAAGTAAATTAAAAGGACAAAGTTTGTTTATGGCAAATCAGCTGCTCCAGGATTTTGCTCTAACGAGCTTTGTACCGAAACTTGCGGGCACGGATGATGTCTCTGCTACACCAATTATGCAAGTTCTCGCTTGGCAGCATCACTCAAATGGATCCATCTTGAGTTATTCCAATGTCAGTTGTCATGACGGGTGCTTCTTCTTGAACTTTCCTCTTCTTCAGACTCTTATTTAATGTAAACATTCCCTTCCCCATATCTAACTACCTGAATCAATCTGAGAGTTCCATGGTAGCTTTCTTGTCAGCCCTCTTCTTCCGTGCTGCTTCTCTTTTCTCCTTTCTCGTAAGATTATACCCTAGCCCAAAGGTAAGTTTGACCGACAGTATTTCTATGACCTTAAGCCGCCCTTGTAAATGTTTCTCTAAGCCTTTCCCTGGATGAAAACCATTTGTTTTGAAGTACTACACTATCATCTGAGAATTTCGAGAATATTTCAGCTCCACTTGATCTTCCTTCTGGACGACAATGATATATTCGAACGACTGAATGCAGGAGGGCGATCTAGTGCCAGATGCAAAGATATCAGCTTCATATACGGCGAATTCTTTTTCAACAAAAGTAGATATCAACTTGGAGCCTACGATGAACTTGACTTTTTGATGAAGGCTAGAAGGGACTACACCTGTCGAATGAATCCAAGGTCGTCCTTACAGCAAATTGTAGACAGCCGGAATATGCAAGACTTGGAACTTGATTGTGAAGGTCACTGGCCCTATCTCAACAAGCATTTCAATGTCCCCCATAGCTTCCCTCCGAGAACCATCAAAGGCACAAATGACCATGCTACTATTATTCAAATAAGTTCGGTCCACTCTAAGCCTTTCTAGGGTAAAATACGAGCACATGTTCAAAGCCGACCCATTATCTATTAATACTTTGACTACCATTTTTTCTCTTGTTCTTACAGCAATATGCAGAGCACGGGTATGGCCCGTCCCGTCAGTAGGAATCTTGTCATCGGAGAAGGTAATGATGTTTGGGGTCATGATGAGGCTCACCATGTTATGTAGGTTATCTGGCGTGAAACTCTTGAGCACATAAGCATCATTGAGGATCTTCAGCAAAGCATTCCGGTGCACTTCAGAAGTGAGCAACAAGCCTAACATTGAAATATAAGCTGGGGTTTTTCTAAGTTGTTCCATGATGTTGTAGTCGACCTTTCCCAGAGCTTTGGTGAATTCTGACATCTCTTGATCTGTTGGTTGGTTGGAGCTTTCCCCCTCTCTATCTTTTCCTTTCCTTTCCTTTTTCTTTCCAGTTCAGCAGAGGTGTAGAGTCTCCCTGACTGAGTCATCCCTCCTATTTCTGCTATAGGTTCTCTAGTGCTTTTATCAGGTGGGTAATTCCATGAGACATTATAAAGATTGGATATTGGCGATTGGGTTATAATGGGAAGAGTTATCCTCGGGTTTACGGGCAAAGGGATAACTATAGGTGAAGGGTTGGCGAGGACAGGCAAGGTGGTGGGCACAATTGGTTTCTTTAGTAGGACTAAGGATAACATAGGTTGTACGGCTCTTTGGGTGTCGGGTTGAGGTTCAAGCCCAGCCACAACGACCATGGGTTCAAGTTCAAACGATGGAGTAAGGATGAGGTGGTAATGAAGGGGATTAGACAAGGTTTCAATGGTCAGGGACATTGTGGATTGATGAGATTGTATGGTTAGGAGGGAATGATCTTGGTATTCGAGCTCCCTTAGGATATAAGTTGTCTCCCTTGGAATTACAATAGACAGGTTATGTGGGGTGCCTCTGCTAACATTCTTGCTTTCCAATAGTATGTTCTCTTGAAACTCGTGAATCATGGCCTTCATTAGTACGGAAGATGTCGAACTAGTATTCATTTTCCTTGCCTGAAAGAAAACAAGGACACCAGTTGCAAGTTAATGTTTGGTCTTGAGAGAGTTTTATGAGATGCATGCCCTAGGGTTTCCCTACTTGAGAAAGAAACTAATCATGATGTATTGGCTCACTTTTGGAGATAGGTGATTTACCCCTGTATGCAAGTACCTTACCATAGATCAAGTATCTATATTCATTCTTACATTCAGTCATTTGCGGAAAAGGAGTACATTGAACTTCTGGGTTTAAAACAAAAGAGACAAAGTACACTTTAATAGGGGGAGGGGGAACATGTTTCTTTGGAATCCCACCTATCTAATTTTACATAAGAAATCCAAAACTACTCTTGAGTCTTCGGATTCACCTTCGTTGGATTTGATGTCGAGGAGGTCACTGAGAGACCTTGTTGATCGATTACCCCTTGTCTTCTTAGCAACCCTATCTCCGTGAGCATAGAGGGATAGGGGCCTCTCTTATGGAATGAATTGATGTGCATGCCATGAGTCTTTAGGGTTACATGGGAACCCTTAGGGTTTAGGTAGGTTTAATGCAAGGGAGAGTGACATTGGTGTCACTCTCTTTAGGTTAATCATATGCATAAGAATGCAGTGACTTGAGTTACTTTGGAACTCTCGTTTGGACATGAAAATGGATACATAGAGTATAAGGATAGAGAATGTAATGGTAAAATAAACATGCGTGCATGAGTAGTTAGACAAGCATTATAACAGTTAGAATACAGTTATTATAACAACAGGAATGAGTAGGTGTAAAGAAAAGTAAAAGCGGTCGTCCTTTCCTCTATGGTTTTGGAAAATGGTGCACGTGTTTTAAATTTGGCAGAGGTTCGGCTATGCATGGTGTCTATATGAGCATGAGGTTGAGGGTTTACTAATACATCCTAAAAGGCTCGGTTCCCAGATCTTCAAACATAGGCCCACTCCTCGAGGTGGTGCCATGATCGGTTGCTGAACCGAGTGGGGGAACCATCAAGAGGCCGTAGGCGAAGAAACTGACACAACATCTTGCCCACAATGAATATACCAATCCCCCTTCTAACTAGAAGGGACAGATCAAGGTAAAAATGCAAGTGCACGTGCAGTATGTGTGTGATTTTTGAAAGCAGAGGAAAGAGCCCAATAACTTCTATCCATCATGTTCATCACATTCATGCATAACAGTTAATAAAATAATATTGTAAACAAAAGTGCACCTACAAAACAAATATGCGAGAGTTAGTATGTGGATGATAAGCTTAATACAAGATAATATGAATGGAATTGAATGCACGTTTTTTAAAACAACTTTGAAAATTTGATTTCAAAAATTGAAAGTGGATAGAAGTAGACAAGTTAATTGAAAACTCTACATGGGTGAAAGGTGAAGAGACATGACTATGGTCTAACCCTCTAAGTGTCCCCAGCGGAGTCACCAGCTGTCGCGCTTAAATTTTTTGCACTCGAGAAATACACACACAAGCGAGAAAAATAATGTACTCTCTCGTTAGAACTCATCCTCCTAGAAAAATGAGTGCGACTAGGTTTGAATTAAAAATTAGTTTGAACAAAGGACTTCTAGAAAACAATTCAGAATCGCCACCTAACTTGATTATAATGAGTTAGGTCACCTAAAAACTAAGCACAATCCGAAGACAACACTTAGGGTTTTTTAAAACGATTTTGAAAATACTTCCTCAAGAGAGGGTTTTTAAGAAAATAGGTTGTTTGGTAACCTTTAGAAAATATTTAAGCCCTTGTTTGAAAATAACTCCTTTTTGGTCTTTGAAAACAGTGATTCTAAGTTCGGAGGTTGGTTACGTGTAGGGAAGATGCACTAAGTCATCACCCTACCCCGCCCTTGCGGTACCTACATGTCTATTCATCCTAGATTCACCTATTAGAGTCTTCGATTAATATATGTCCAGAACTATCCACTTTAGAAAAGAAATTTAATATGATGCATGATATGCAAGTGCAAGAAAAAACTTTGATTTTGAAAATAGAAAAGAAGAATTGAAGAGACTTGATTCGATTTTAGAAATAGATTTGATTTAAAATTGGAATGGATTTGAAAAGATAGATTTGATTTAGAAAAAAAAGTTTTAGAGATTGGAAATAGAGATTTGAAAGTAGATTTTTGGAAAAAAAAAAAAAAAAGGTTTTTGGAAAGAGACCTTAAAAATGAGTTTTTGGAAAGTGAATTTTAAAAAGAGAGTTTTTGGAAAGGGATTTTTTGAAAGAGTTTTTAAGGAAGAGATATTTTGGAAAGAGATTTTTGGAAAGATTTGTTAGGAAGGAAACGTAGGGAGTGTTTGTAGAAAGTGAATTTTAAAGAGAACTTTTTTGGAAAGAAGTTTGAATAGGAGTTTTGGAAAATAGATTTTTGAAGAAAATTTTTAGAAAACAATTTTGGAAAGGAGATTGGAGAGAGTTTTTAGAAAGTATGTTGGAAAAGAGATTTTTAGAATGAGAGATTTGAAAAGGGAGTTTTTAGCAAGTACATAAAAATATCTCACCTTCCTAAAGTGATTCTATTCATAAGAAGGCTAGAACCACTTTAGGATAGTGGTTTTGAAAACAACGAGGATTTGAAAATATGGACCATATTGGCCACTTTAAATGTAACACTTTCTTAAAGCAACCCTAGCCATGAAAAGGCTAGAATCACCTTAGGATTGTGATTTTGAAAACAAGTTTTGAAGAAAAAGATTTAACGCAAGTTTTGAAAACAGCTTTGATGCAAGTTTTGAAAAAAATTTTGGAGGAATGCAAAATCATGATATGCACAATGCAAGTTGGGGTCGTGAACATACAACGTTAAGGCTTCACCACATAATCAAGGAGGCCGAACTCACGTGGCCTCCGATTAAACTAAGAGAAAGCCCCCGACACGGTGACCTTCAATAGCCTAATCCTACACATGGACCGAGAAGCCTCTTGTTTCAAGCATGCAAGAAAGGGGGGGAAGAAGATGGGAAATTAAAATAAAAGAAAACCCAAATGGGTTCGGAGAAAGAAGAGAAAGGGGGAGTTGCGTAAACGTAAATAGGAAGCCTACCTTGCGTCTTCTTTTACTTGCTTGGTTTTATTTGCTTTTGTTCTTCTTACTTTGATTCGCTCTTCACTTCGCTGTGCGTTAGTCTTCAAGGGCTTGTCTTGATCTTTGAGAGCTTCGGGTTGCAGCACTTCAAGTTTTCAATGGAGGCTTTGGAAGCTAGTGTAGAAGTGTATAGGAGTATATGTGAGTTAGGGTTTGTGTAAGGAGGCTAGGGTTTGTGTATGGAGGCTAAGGTCTTGGAAATTCTAAAGAAGACTAGGGTTTAGGGAGGCTACGAGCTCCGTCTATCGAAGATGAGAGTTTTTAGACTGAGTTTGAGACCCTTTTTACGCTAGAAGAGGCTATGTATTTATAGAGAGAGGATTGACCTAGCGCCTGTTGCAATGGCATCAGGCAAAAGTTTACATCTTAGTGGCGCTAGGCTAAAATTTGGCTTGGTGCCACTACTAGTGGCGCCAGCCACTTAGAAAAGTTTTAAGGGCGGCAAGCAATGTATTTTCAGAAGATTTGGGCGCCTATACTAGTAACTACCATGCAATTTTTAGCCAGGCTTCACTCTTCACTAGGAGTAACTCCGGAAAGGTCGGGAATGGCCCGAAAGGCTAAAAGTGGACGAGAACCCGTAAAACAGTGTCTCAGGGGTAGCAGACTTGAAAAATTGTGACAATAAGTCTCCAAAGTTCATAGTCTACTGATTGGATATAGATTCTCATTCTATTTTTCCAATAATTGTAATTTGTGCCATTAAACATAGGTGGTCTATTTGTGGATTGACCCTCACCAAGAGAGCTTCCGAAATTGGTTGCCATGGATCTATTCCTAGGATGTTAAGCCTTAATAACAGGAATACTAGCTCTGATACCAATTGTTGGTCCAATAGGCAACCCAAGAGGGGGGGTGAATTGGGTTTTTCTGAATATTAATGCAAGTTAAGATTAATTAAAATTAATCTAAACAATATAGCAGTGGATAATCTATGTTCAAAGCAATGTTATCAAGAGAAGCAGAGAAAACAGAGCAATAGAAAAGAGACACAGATTTACCGAAGTTCAACCACAAACCGTGGTCTACGTCCTCACCCCAAGACCTCCTTAAAGTCTTCTTCCACTATGTAATCACCTATTACAAGATGGGCCACTGATTGACAAAGTGCTCAGCTTACTTTACAAAGAACTCCTCACCGAGCTCTTCAATCCCCAAGTGGTTTTGTCCAAGCTCCACTCAAACTTTACAAGAGTTTTTCTTTACACAAGAGAACTCTCAAACTCTCAGATACAAGTGTATAGAAATATACAACTCACAAACAAACTCTCTAACCAGAGTAGATTTACAATCAAAGCTCACAGACGAAGGTAGGAAGAATATTCAGTGTATATTAGTGATTCTTGTCTCTTATTGTTTCTTCATCTTGATTCTTGTGTATAAATGCAGTTGGAGGCTAGTATATATACCCTTGCATTCATTCCATCCGTTGGAGGTGGTTGGGTATCATTAATGTGCCTCCAATCCGTTATAACGTTAAGAAAAATAGCCGTTATAACAGAGGGAGTCGACTCCATTTTTTGTGGTGTCGACACTTCCTGCTTCTGCATTTACCAGACGATGTTCACTGAGTTCATGAGTCCCCTCTTTATGTTAATGAGGCGACTCCTTGTTCATCTGTCTTCTTCATATTAGGCTTCTGCTGTCATGAGGTGACACTTCTGCTTCAGGTGTCCACTCATTGATCATTTAAACTTCCAACCTTTTGATTTTGCTACCAGGAGGCGACACTTCATCTTCATGTGTCCGCTCATTGATCATTTAAACTTCCAGCCTTGGCGTCTGTCTTCATGAGGTGATACTTCATAACAATGTGTCCGCTCATTGATCATCTTATCTTCAAGCCTTGACGTCTGTCTTCATGAGGCGACACTTCATTACAATGTGTCCGCTCATTGTCTATTTGGTCTCTAGACATTTTGCTACTGAGATCAAGAGGCGACACATTATTTCCATGAGTCCCCTCATTGTTCAATATATCTTCAGGCCTTTTACGTCTGTGATTAGGAGGCGACTCCTCATTTTCATGAGTCCCCTCATTGCCCAAAATTCAGCCTTCAAATTTCTATTGATCAAGCTTATCAAAGCATTGGTATAAGAACTTCAAGGAGTATGTCTTTGGGGTATGATGATCAATCAAATCTTCTTAACTCATCAAAGTTAACTTCTATTAAATTTGGATTTAATCAATCATTGGATGTTGATCTTCTTCTTGAAACTCAAACTGTCAAAGCTTCATTAGATCAATGCTGAACTTTTCTTCTTCATTTACAAAGCTTCTTCAATCATTGTAGAACATCTTCTTCAATACCAAGCTTCCTCAATTGTGTAGAGCTTCACAATGCTTCAATTATGGTTTCCTCTCTTTGATAGCAATTCTTCATTCTTCATTAAAGATCACTTCATTGAGGCCATTGCAGATTTGATGAAATCTCTTCACACATCTAATCTTCATTGACTCTTTACACTGTAGAAGAATTCTTCACTTGGATTCCATGTAGAGATCAGAAATTCATTGTGAGCCGTTTTCTCAGCAACTTCAATCACATTGTCTTGAATTGGTCTTAAGCATACCAGATGAGATCATCTCTTGAGCATTTTCCAAACTCTTCAACAAACAATACATCTTCAACTGAGCATTGCACTTCTTCAACTGATCTTTGTATATTCTGATGAAATCTTCTTTAGGCATTAACATCATCTCCATTCTTCATCTTTAACAGATCATTACATCTCCTCAACTGATGAAGTCTTCAGTCTATCATGCAAATTAATCTTCATTGAATGTAAGTCATTTTCTTAAAGGTAGAGATAGGCATCATTTCTCAGTTTGTTTCATTGCATAGCTCTTTGAATTCATTACTTGATCTTGAACTTGTTATGCATTCTTCTTGATATGTATTAGACTTAAGATCTAACTTTAAGTCTAAGTTATGAACTTTGTTAATCTGCACACTAAGTAAATTCATTAGTAACATAACACAAGGTTTAGTTATCATCAAAATCAACATGGGAATTAACCTTGAGTCAACAAGGATCAACCTTGACTCAACATTAGGTACTTTTTCGAGAAACATGCCGGAACTGTCCCTAGGGGCAATTTG
The DNA here is from genome assembly GCA_033060915.1 of Euryodendron excelsum. Taxonomy (NCBI): domain Eukaryota; kingdom Viridiplantae; phylum Streptophyta; class Magnoliopsida; order Ericales; family Pentaphylacaceae; genus Euryodendron; species Euryodendron excelsum. Next base: position 12,727,716 of record CM065391.1, read on the forward strand.
ATCATTTTTCACCGGAGTGGGCTAACAGGCACTGGTGTTAACCTGGGTTTTGAGTGTTTTCGTCACTCTGATAGCAGTCCCGTGATATAGGAGTTTGCTGGCAATTTCCTATATCGACCTGTTTGCAAGTGTTTCTGCCACTCTGACAGTTGCAATGTTTATGAGTATTTTCGTTACTCTAATGGGTCGCGATCATTCCAGAGACCGCCTAATCTCTGGAAACTACTAAGTGGACTTAGCGCCTGAGGAATCAACTTTCTCAGAAGGCATGCCGAAACAGACATTGCTTCATTGGCAGGCTAGTAGGCGCCAAAGGTGGACTGTTCTACCATTTGGGGGACTTGGGCTCTCGTCCCGATCAATGGGTTTGAAGGGACTTATCGTTCCGAAGAGTTTCTTCGAAAACGTGCCGGATTGGATGGTCTTACCACCTCGAGGAATCAACTTTCTCGAAAGATGTGCCGGATTTAATTGGAATTGGAATGGGAAATGAAAAAGGGATTTACCGTCTTCAAAAAGACGTGCCCATTGGAATTGGACCGATCAATGCCCCCAAGGGCATTTTGGTCGTTTTGCCTCTATTTGGCCTGCGAAGCGATCGATTGATGGGATTAGATTTGGAAAGTTAATTTAGAATAGAATATGTCTATATTAACTTGAATACAAGTCTGGATAGACTGGAGACTGCAGAGCGGGCAAAAATTGGGTGCTTACACATTGGAAACCAACTCGTGACAGACCGTCAGAGTGACGGCAACACTCAAAACCCAGGTCAACACTAATGCTTGCTAGCTCACTTCAATGAAAAATGACCAAACTGTCCCTTGGGCCATTTACGGTGCGCTTCTCAAGAAAGTACCTCAGTTCTCAAAATAATAAGTCTACCCTTCTAAGATCATCCCAAGGACGATCTGGCATGTTCAAATGCCTTCCAGTCAGTTCCAGACCAATTCCGAGATTATTCGGTCAAAATGACCATTTTGCCCCTAGGTATTTGAGTGCCCCTGGGAACCACACCAGCTTTGGGTATCAAACTGGTAACCTCCCGAGAATGCTTCTAACAGTATTCCCAACCTTCTAGTACCTTTCCAGATCATTCCAAGTCAATTATGGCAAACCCAGTGCAAAATGATCATTTCGCCCCTAGTGGGCCGATTGCCTTTTTCAACCAGACCGGCTCTAGGTATCAAACCGGCACTCCCTTAGAACACTCTGGATAGTGTTTCCAACCTCAAGTTCTCTCATGGATCATTCTGAGTCCATTCCGTTGGTTTTCTGGTCTAGTTGACCGTTTTGCCCCTAATAGCCCGGTCAACAACTCCGACCTTGTTTTTCAAGTCCATTACCCCTCGGACAGTATTTCAAGGGTTTATACCCATTTTTGGCTTTCCAGACCATTCCCGGCCTTTCGGAACATTCCCAAACTTTCCAAAGTCACTCCTAGCGGAGCCAAACCAAAAATTGCATGGTAGTCACTAGGATAAGCGCCCAAATCTTCGGTCTTGCATATCAAGGGTCAAAGATACATTTCCTGCTGCCCTAAAATATTTCCTAAGTGGCTAGTGCCACTAGTAGTGGCGCTAATAGAATTTTAAGCCTGATGCCACTGCAACAGGCCCTAGGTCAATCTTTTGTCTATAAATACAGAGCCTCTCCGCTGTGTGAAAAGGGTCAACAATCTAACTCTAGAAACTCTGTATCTCAATATACAGCCCCTAAACTCTCTCCAAACCCTAGTTTTCTTAGACTTCCTCAAACCCTAGCCCCCATACACTTTAACCTTAGCATACATACACTCAATACTATACGAGCCTCCAAGTTGACCATTGAAGACTCAAGGTGCTATAATCTCGAAGCTCTCAAAGATCAAAGCAAGGTAAAGCAAGTATAGCAAGAAAATCAAAGGAGACACAAAGTTGGTTTTCTATTTACGTTTACGCAATTCCCCCCCCCCCCCCCCCCCCTCTTTTCTCTCTCTTAACCTACTTGGATTTTCTTCTATTTTAATCCCCTATCTTCTTCCCCCCTTTCTTGCATACTTGAAATAAGGGAATCTCCAATTCATGCATAGGAAGAATGGTTGAAAGTCACCGTGTTGGGGGCTTTCTTCTAATTTAACCTTAGACCACGTAGGTTCGGCCCCCTTGATTATGTGGTGAAACCTAAACGTTGTATATTCACGACCCTACTTGCATTGTGCATATCATACTCATACTTCTCTTCAAAAATGTTTTCTAAACTTGTTTTCAAAACTTACATCAAAATGTTTTTTCAAAACTAGCATTAAATCTTCTTTTTCCAAACTTGTTTTCAAAATTACAATCCTAAGATCATTCTAATCATTCCATGGTTAGGGTTGTTTTAGGAAAGTGTTACATAAGTTTTGGGTGTAAACCCTAAAATTGTTTTTGTTAAAACCACAATCTTGAAGTGATTCTAGCCATTCTATGGTTAGGGTCGCTTTAGGAAAGTGTTATATTTAATGAGACCAATATGGTCCATATTTTCAAATCTTTGTTGTTTTCAAAACCACAATCCTAGAATAGTTCTAATCTTCCTATGGTTAGAGTCGTTTTTAGGAAAGTGATATATTTTTAGGGACTTATAAAAGTCCATATTTCATTCCCTTTCCAAATCGCTTTTTCAAATCTCTTTCTAAACTTCTTTTTCAACCTTCTTTCTAAATACTCTTTTTGAAAATATCTTTCCTAAAAACTTTCTTTCCAAAAGTTTTACTTTCCAAAACTTCTTTTCAAAACTCTTTTCCAAAAAGCTCTCTTCAAAATTCTACTTTCTAAAAACACACTTCAAGTTTTCTTCCTAGAAACTCTCTTCAAAAGCTATACTGTCCAAAGTCTCCTTGAAGTCCAAGTCAAGCCTTAAATCCCATGGTTAGAAAACCCTAATTTACTTTCCTAGAAACATGATTTCTAATTTTACATCAAATCATAGATCTCCAAAAAATGTCTTTTTCATATCGAGTCATAAACTTCTAAATCCAAGCTTTCCAAATTTCATCCTTTCCAATTCCATCTCGAACTTAAGAAATCAAATCCAATCCTCCGTTTTCTGAAACAAAATCAAATCATCTCATTTTGGAAATCCAATCATTTATTTTAAGAATTAGAATTCAAATCTTTCCCAATCTAATCTTTTCTAATCCAAAACATCCCAAAATCAAATCTTTCTTAATTCTAACTTTTCAAATTCAAATATTTCCAAAATCAACTTTTTCTTAAAAATAAACTTTCCTAATTTGAAAAATTTTCAAAATTCAAATCTTTCCAAATTCAAAACCTTTCTTAAAATGAAATTTTCCTAAAATGAAACTTTCCTAATTTGGCACTACCCTAAAATGGAACTTTCCTAAGTTCAAACTTTCTAAAATTCTAAAGCTTTCCAAAGTTCAATCTTTCCTAAACTTTAACATCTCTAAATCCATTCCAAATCAATTTCTTTTCAAATCAAATCTCTTTTTCAAATCAAACTCTTTTCTAATCTAATCTTTTCAAATCAAACTTTTCAAAAACCTCAAAGTGTCTATTTTTAACCGGACTCTTGTCCGAATTATGACTGACTTAATTTCTAAAAAGGGATACATAGGCAACCCTCATGAGTGCGATCATATCCCTTTTCAAGTTTTCAATTCTATAATCTATTTCAAGTTTCTAATTCCACATCCTATTTTCAAATCTCTAATTCCATAATCAATTTCTAATTTTCAATTTCTAAAACTTTCTTTCAAACTTCAAATCCTTTATTCAAAATCTATTTTCAAAATCAAATCTATTTTCAAACTCAAATCTTTTTCCTACACTTGCACATCGTGCATCATATAGTTCTTTTTTCTAAAGTGGATAATATTGGACATCTATTAATCAAAGATTCCAAATGAGTGAACCTAAGGTGAATAGACATATAGGTACTGCAAGGGAGGGGTAGGGAGATGGCTTAGTGCGTCTCCTCTACACGTAACCAACCTCCGAATCTAGATCACTGTTTTCAAAGACTAAAATGGAGTTATTTTCAAAAAGGGCTTACACTTTTTCAAAGTTTGCCAAACAACCTCTTTTTTTAAAACCCATCTCTTGAGGAAGTTTTCAAAATCTTTTTCAAAAATCCTAAGTGTAATCTTCAGATTGTACTTAGTTTTAGGTAACCTAACTCATCTTAATCAAGTAAGGCGGCGACTCCAAATCTTTTCCAAAAGCCCTTATTCAAAATCAATTTCAAATTCAAACCTAGTATCACTCGTCCTTTTAGGAGGATGAGTTCTAACGAGAGAGCACTGTATTTTGCTCACTTGTCTTTTTTGGGTGCAAAAAATTGGGGTGCGACAATGACAATATTTTTTAATCTACTAATGAAAATCTGTGCAAGGATTTTGCCAAGTGTATGCAGGAAGAATTTAAAATGAGTATAATGGGAACTGACATTCTTTCTTGGACTTCAAATTACGAAATCTAAAGAAGGGATGATCATAAATCAGTCCAAGCATGTCAAAAATCTGCTCAAAAGGTTTTTTGTGTTGAAAATCTAAAACCCATTGGAACACCTATGAGTATTTCAGCTAAATGGATATAGATGAGGCAGGTAAGTTTATGGACACCAAGCTATATAGGAGCATGATAGGATCTGTCATGACCCGAAACCCAGCCTATACGGATTTAAGGTGTATGACCAGCCAGTAGCTTGGCTACTTAAGGCCGCATTGCATAACCCGGTTGAACACCTATGCATTTATCATTTAAAAGATACATAATTGCAAATTTTAAAACTTTATAAACATAAAGTAAAACCTGTGTCATACATAATAGAGTTGTGCCTAATATCTAAAACATAATCATTCTATAAGGTGAGCCTATCAAGGCCACCACAGTTATAACATTATAATATTACAAAAGAATTAGGTCCAACCCCTATATCAGTACATAACATAAGGCCTGTAGGCCGCAAGCCAAATGACCACGTAATGGGCCTCCTTCAATGCCTCCCAGTTTGTTCACCTGAAAACATTTTTAGAAAAACGTAAGCTACTACTTAGTGAGTAACAATAACACATGAGCATGAAATACCATATGCTACATTTATATTTAACGTACACAAGAATAAAGGTACATTTATGCATGAGTGGCACGGACTTAGAATTGCATAAGTATAATCTTAAAGACACTTAAAGCATAAGCTTTTCTATTAAAACATTTCGTCATTGTAAAAACATAATGTTGAAAAAGAGAGACAGGTGTGTTATAGCATGAACTATTTGAGCGTGACATAACTTGTCATGGGCATAACATACCATATCTTGTAAGCGTACATCTTGGCTCGCCGTATAATATAAGGTACATCAAATATTACCATTCATAGTAACTTATAAACCGTAACTTTGGAAACGTAGGTAACATCAATATCATATTGAGATACTATAGTGTTTCGAACATTGTATCATAGGAATGAGGCATAACGCATAACATGATTCCGTAAAACATAACGTAGCTGTCATAAGCATGCCATGGCATGCTATTGTATGGGCATATCATAATGTCATAGGAATGAGAGGTGTCGTGACATTAGTACTTGTAAAAACATATGTAACTTTTCGTGAAGCATTTGAACAAATCATATTACTCATTCTAGAACATAAGTGTGTCATGTTTTTACATTAGGCAACCATATCCCTTGCTTCACCCCACTTAAAAGGTCTTTCTGGTGTTGGGCATCATAGTAACCACAAGGGTCATGCATAGGCACTTTAGGCCAACATAGTAACTATGAAGGTCATGCATAGGTACTTTAGGCCAATCATGAGAGTTAGGCTCAGTTGTTAAGAGCTACGCTCAGTCATTAGCAACCAGAGGGGTCACACATAAGCCCCTTGCGCCAATCATAAGAGATAGGCTCAGTTATAGTAACCATAAAGGTCACACATAGGCTTATTAAGTCAATCATAAGAACTATGCTCAGTTATGGTAACCACAAAGGTCACATCTAGACTTTTAAGCCAAGGGACGTCTCCCATCATAGCAATAGATTATTTCGTGTCCCTTACCGTAGGACTATCGTTGCTAGTTTAGGCTCTTGCCATGAAAGACCTTACATGTCGATAGTTTATTTCACATCCCCTATCTTCGGACTAGCATAGTTTATTTCTCGTCCCCTAGCGTAGGACTAGCATAGTTTCTTTTACGTCCCCTAGCATAGGACTAGCATAGTTTGTTTCACGTCCCTAAGTGTAAGACTAGCATAGTTTATTTCACGTCCCCTAACGTAAGACTATCGAGCTATATTAAAGTCTTGCCATGAAAAGACCTTGAATTAGAGTCGTATATTAGGAATCTTACATCTACTTTATGTGAACATTCTAGTCCAAGGGTTTTAACTCATAACATAAGTATAGCTTGCATGCATTTCAAAAATATGATGTTCATACTTAAACGTAAACATTGATGTATTGAAAATATATGAAAATCATTGCATGATATGTAATTGAACTCAAAGCATCAATAAAGTAATAGGATTTTACTCATAGCACGTCGTTACTCACCTCTCTCCAATAGAATGGGTGGTAGAGAAAGTGTTCCTACACAAAATGCACATAGAAGTATGGAAATATCAATACATGACTACATGGCAAAGCAATAACACGTACACTAAGGCTAAACACATAAGTCCCTCAACCCCGACCCAACAACACCTCACTTGAACAACGGGAGAGTGAGCCTAAACCCTAGGATAAGGCCTCAATGTAAAACGAGAACATAAGGTTAAGGTTTGAACATGAAAACTGAGATATCGACTTCTTCATTGCATCTCAAACACTTCTCAAGGAAGATTTCACACCCTAGGTTAGTTCCATTTGAAAATAGGCTTAAAGGGCTTTAATTTGATAGGTCATGGGCAAAAAACACATTTCGGATGAAGAAGTTATGCCCCATAGAAAATGGACTAAAGTTTTGGAAGGCTGACAGAATTTTGGGTTAACTTCAAAATTTAATATCTCTCAATCTATAATGAATTAGAGCACAAATTTTATATGAAAACAAAGGGCTATGAGTCTACTATCCAATGCTTCAAACGGTGCATCAATTTGAGTTTTCTAGAGGAAATTATGCCCATTTTACTAAACAATGTCTGAGCTGAAAAGTGAAACCAGGGACTGCACAAAAGTGTCGGCTCCATAAACAATGAGTCGCCTCCTGAGCTGAAGAAACGAACCTGAGAGTTCACTGGACCAAAGGGGCGGCTCCAGAAGCGATGAGTCACCTCTTGAGCTAAAGAAACGAACCTGGGAGTTCACTAGACAAAAGAGCCGGCTCCAGAGACTAAGGAGCCAACTCCAAAGCTAGAAACCCAAATTTTAACCCGAAAACTCCCCAAACCTCACTCAAACCAAAATCAAACTTCATCAAAACTCTCACAAACTCTTCCAATGCTTCTAGGGTCCAAAGATTTACCCAAGAAGACCACAATAACTCGAAATCAAACACTTTAAACAAGCAAATCGAAAGGATCTAGGGTTTTAGGAATCCAAGCCCTAACTTGCATAAGTTGGGGATTTCAATCCCAAACTCTCAAATCTTTCAATGGGGTTTACAATACTCTATATTTAGCCATTTTGGGACTCAAAAGAGTTACCCACAACAACCAAATAACACAACCCACAAAGATAGATACATACACATATATAATTATAGAAAGAGGTGAAACCCTACCATTCTTCAAGCTTGCCCAAGTCTTCTAATGGCTTCAATCTCTTCATTCACCTCTCCTTTAAGCTCTTCTTCCTTCAATCTCCCTTTCCCTCTTTCTTTCTCTCTTTTCTCCTTTTCTCAATCGATCGGGGGTGTGTGTGTGTTTGTTTTATGTGTATATAAGAGTATATTAAATGACACACATGGGAATAATTCCCATGTGTGTCACCCTATAGACTTAAGCCACAACACATGCTCCTATTGGTCACTCTTGACTCAAATAAGCCAATAATTAATATTAAACAATACAAATACTAGAAATTCTCATTAATATAAATAAATAGAAGTTCAGGATATTACAGGATCTTTGTTATATTTAACTATAAGCAGACCTGATATCATATTTAGTGTGTGTATGTGTGCAAGATTTCAAGCTAATCCTAAAGAATCACACTTAACTGCTATAAAGAGAATTGTCAAATATCTAAAACTAACTTGTAATCTTAGCTTGTGGTATCCTAGTGGTACATCTTTTGAGCTTGTTGGATATTCTGATACTGATTAAGCTAGAAGTACAATTGATAGAAAAAGAAATAATGGTTCATGTCAATTTCTTCGAAGCATGCTTATGTCTTGGTTTAGTAAGAAACAAAACTATGTTGCCCACTCAACTACAGAGGCAGAGTACATAACTACTGGAAGCTTCTGTGCTCAAGTATTATGGATTAAACACTTGAAAACTATAAACTTAAATATGAACACATACCTAGTCGGTGTGACAACACTAGTGCTATTAACCTGACCAAAATCCTATTCAACACTCCAGAACCAAACACATTGAGATTAGACACCATTTCATTAGGGACCATACACAAAAAGGTGCTATTAATCTGAAGTTTGTCTGCATTGATTATCAGTTGGTTGACATTTTCACTAAAACCCTAAGTGGAGATAGATTCTATATGATTCAAAGGATACTTGGTCTGTGTAATCCTATTTAGTGTTATTATGATTGTTTTTCTTCTTAAGTGTATTATACTTCAAATGATCATTCTATCTTAAGTGTTAACTATTATTGAAAGTGCTGATAATATGAACTGAACTTGTTCTGTGTTTGAACTTAAGTGTTGTCAATAGTATCTAGTGACAACAATCTCAGAATATTTACTTGAATCTTAATGTGATCACTACACATTGGAAACACCCGTTATAGGTGTCAGCATCATTACATACTTATGTCTAACTTGCCACTGCCTATAAATACCTAAAATCCTAAATTGTCAACCCAACCTCTCATTTCACTCTCTCAAAATTCGAAAGTAACTGTTCCCTCCATTTCTCAAATCCATAAAACCATCTCCATACAACTGCGCTCTATTTCAAACCATGTGGATCCTCTCAAGAATCATTAATAGCTACTGAGATCAAGAGAATGGCTGTGATTTCTCAAAATCCAAGCACTGAACAAGAAGCAACTAAATCGATTATGGTTAATCAAGGGAAAAATAGGAAAACCAGGAAAGAAAAGGAAAAATCTAGCAAGATGGGGGAAAAATCAAAAAAGAGAAAAAACCTCGACAAAGAAAAGGGCGTGGCAGAAGTGGAATAAGTGACTGATGTTCTGGAAAACGACCCTTACTTCAATCGAGTATCTCTAAAGGAAATGTACGAAACCTCTTTCTGTACTAGAAAAGTTGTCAAGGGTAAATTTCTTGATTTCAATTTTTTTAAGTAAATGGGGATAATCTTTAAGGAAAAGTTCACACATTTGGGTTGGGTAGAAATGGCTAAACTTAAAGAGAATATGTACCTAGAACTAGTTAGGAATTTTTATGCGAACCTTAAACCATCAAAGAAAGACCCCGGTCCAATGACAAGCTTTGTGAAGGGGGTTAAGATAAAAGTTTCTGAAAAAGTTCTTGAGAAGATTTTTAACCTACCAAAGGAAGGAACTGGAACTCACATTGGTGCACTACTTTCTTAATCACTACCTAGCTCCAAGAAGTGGTAGGTATGATTACATCTTCGAAACTAAATTGCTACTGCTTTGGTGCTATGCCAGCAAAAACAAGAAGCCCCAAATGACTACCATTATATTAGATAAGATGCTTACAGCGTCAACTCACAAAACCAGTGGCCTGTTGTATTGTATGGCTTTCACCAGGATCTTTAAGTATTTTAGAGTTGTGCTCACTGGTGAGAATGCAGAGGATGTGAAAGAAAGACAAGATGGGATTAATAAATCCACTTTGAAGAGCATGAGATATGAGAAAAATGCAGAGACCAATCAATGAGTCAAGAAAAAGGATGGACTCTCCACTATTGTCTCATCCTTATAGGCAGGACAAGAGGACTCTAAGGAAGCAGATTTTAAAATCAAAGTGGTGGAACTGCTGAATAAGTTTGAGACCAAACTTGATAATTATCAGACTATGGTGATAAAGATGGAGACAAAAGTGGAGCAGCTGTCCACGGAAGTGAAACTCATCAAGCAAGAAATAAAGGAAATTATTCTAAAAGCCATGAAAAAAGGGAACCCCTCTTATTCTGACAAGGCAACCACTAGGGCTCAAGAAGAATCTGAAGAAAAAGAACTCAGTGAGGAGGAACTAGAAGAAGAAAAGGTAGACGAAGCTGCAAAATTAGAGAAAGAACAGAACCAGAAAAGGACAAAAAAACTGAAGAAATGGTTGTTGAGCAGCCTAAAGACAGCGAACCAGAGCACCTGAGTCTTTTGAGACAACAAACAAGGGGCAGGCACTTGCTACAAGTGCTAACCCACCTGAACCAAACCCCTCCTTTTCCCCTCCTTCCAAACCCCGATGCAAACAAGGAGTTAGGAAGAAAACTGCCTTTCCTCCTATCATCAAAGAATATGGCCTTAGACCTAAATCTAGATGCAATGGCTCTAATACCCTTGATGACCCTGTTATTCTGTGACTCGGCTCTGCATTTAGTTTTCATGTTTAGTGTTTAAGCTTTCAGTTTTTATATTATCTCCTTACTTATCTATATTGTTGGAGTGGTATTTCTAATATTGCTAGCAATCAACTAGCATGTAAGACATTTTATCTATGTTTGAATGCATTTCCTATGTTATTTTCCACCTTACTTGGTTGTTTGCTGCCCTTTCTACATTTAAAATTCTATTTTAATATTTTTTACCACTATACCTGTCATAATTTTCTCATAATTTTTTTTTAATAAGTTGACAAAAAGGGAGAGAAATATGTAACAAAAGGACTCTCATATTAAGGGGGAGGATGTTTTACAAGATATTTTTCAATTGTGTTATATTATTTTTTCATGTTTGGTGAAGGTTTTGTCATCATTAAAAAGAGGGAGATTATTGACCTAAAGGTTGATCTCCATAAGTGATTTTAATGATAACAAAGCACAGTTATTATGTACTAATGTGTTTAATTGAGTATGCAGCCTAGCTACAACAAACACGGTTAAAACTATAGAGTATTATATCAAGAACATAGAAGATTTTGTTAGCACCATATGAGATTGCTGACACCATAAAAGGCACATCAGAAATTCGTGAAAGATCAAATCAAAGCTAATACTACCAGTACTTTGATAAAAGTGATGACACTTAAAGAATAAGAGATAAGGTTTAAATAAGCATATGTTCGTCAATATCCATGGCCAACTTATTCAAAATGAAGACCCTTGACCTCAGATCCATATCAATCTACTAAATCATCCTATTTTCAGAACATTATGAAGATAGTTCAAGAGAAAAGTCTATCAAGATTGTTAACAATGCAGATGATTGGTGACACCTGATGGCCTATCCAAGTGAAAGACTTCACTAAGTAAAAGAAGATTGCTGACATGAAGTAGATTGGTCAACAAAGGACTGTTAGAGGCTAAATATGTTTAAAGGTTCAGAAAGCTACCAAGGAAGTCAAAAAGGCTCAGACACATTCTCACCATTAAAGACTGATTTATAGAATGAAAGAAATATGTCTAATGAAAAGAAGCAATAGAAGAAGCAGGAATTCAAATTGATGACACTAACAGAGATTGCTGGCAATCTCGGCTGACGACAAAGAAAAGCATCAACAGTCAGATTTTTAAATTGTCTGTCTTAGCCTCCTGCACATTAAATGCACCTCTAACGGCTTTAACGGCTAATTTCTTTGAGAGAGTATATATATATGGGTTCAAACTCATTTATGGGCAAGTGACAAAGATCTTAAAGTGCAAAAATCAAAAAGTCCCAATCATTCCTCATTGCTCTGAATCTGCCTCTGTCTGAAAGAGTTTATTGAACTTCAATCTTCATTTATTCACTTCTTAGAGTGATATCTATTGTAACTATAAACTTATTACTCTTGAGAAAGTTAGTGTAACCTTATTGAGTGAGTGTAGCTTCGTTGTACACTTAGAGATCGAGAGCTTCGAGTGAAGCTTCTCAATGATTAAGGATTTGGTGTAAATCCTTGAATATAATAGTGAGTTGTGCACTTAAAGAAACTAACAGCTATGCAAGAAAATTATTACATAGTGAAATACCTTTGAGAGGATCAAGGAAGAAAGGACGTAGGCAAGGGTTGGACCGAACCTCTATAATTGTGCTCTGATTTACTACTGGATGCATTTATTATTCGTGCTTGCTAGCAGTCATCATAAATATTTGCGTTGATCATTGCATTTCATCTTTAGTGCAATTCTTTAAAAGCAACTTACAATTTGATAATCTGTCTATATTCATTCTGATTTATATTGTGGTAAACTTGTTCATCTTGACCTTATTTAAATTGCCCACATTTTTTAAGAACCCAAGTCACCCCTCCCCCTCCCCTTTTCTTGGGTTAATCTTGTGCTAACACAACTCACCCCATCAGCCATCACTTGGCACCGCCCCTGCGCAAAAGATTTATTTTTTATGAACTTCCTAGAATCAGAGTGGATGAACTACCTTTGACCAGAATGGGACGGGATTAGTCGAGACACGCAAGCTGACTTAGATATTCTTAATCGCATAACAATATATATATATATATATATAATCAGTGACCATGTGCTATGCAGGACCACATATTTTGAATCATAAGTCGATTTTTTGAATAGTTTTTTACAAAAAAATATTTTATAGAATAGTGTATTTAAAATATGATATTAAAGAATTAAACATGTTATAATATTTTTCTATTATAACAGCCATAAAGAGCAAAACAAATTATAATAGAAAAAATGTAAAAAAAAATAATTTACGTACTAACTATTATAAGTCACACTTTTAATATATCTTTGTTTATTGGAAGCAAATACGTTAATTAAAAATTTCGATGTTAAGTTTATTGAGTTGCATTAAGAATTAAAAAGAAATAAACAAAATAAAAAAAAGTTACAACTAGAAAACTATTACACATTCATCCAATCCATCTCATACTTGAGATTTTATATATATGTCTAATATCTATCAAGAAATAGTTATTCAAATTAACAAAACAATGTTATTACACTTTGTTTTTTTAGAAAATATAAATTAATAGTGATAGAAAATTAATTGAATTTCCAAACTTTAGTAAAATAAGTATAGGTAAATCTTTTAATTAGATAATACTTGAACACTATTCGTTTGTAAAACTATTTAATAAAAGATTTAGTGTACTTTACTTGTGTCAGATTTTTTAGTTATTTTTTTTCTTTTTTCCCTTTTTATGGGTAGTTATTTAATATAATTGAATTAATTTATATAATATGAGATGAATTAGTGATTCTTTATTTGTTCTTTACAATAAAATATCATTAACAGATTTAACATATGTATATCCTTTTTCGTTACCTAAAAGATTTATATGTAATGTGTTCATTAAAATGAACTCGTATTAAAACTTATATATAGGATCTTAAGCATATTGCGGCATACACTAAAAAAATTATAATAGACAAAATAAAGGCTATTTATCTTCTGTATTAATTATTATTTTATAAGTTTATTAACCTTCTTTAATGCCATCTTTATTAGTTTTGGATAAATTTAACCCACAAAAAAATCTCAAATATATAAGAATTTTAAAAAATTAAATTGCTTTGAAAATAGCATTATTTATTGGAATTTGATTAGATTGTAGATTTAGTTACCATGTTGATTATAATGTATCAATGATATATTTAGTTTACTATGTTTTTATCTTTATTGACTTTTATAGTTTCCATATTGAAAGTGTGACAATTCAAAAAATACATTATATTAATTAAAAAAAACCAATAGCTTTATAATTTTTGTATTTTTGTATTTTTTAAATTCAAGAAATTGAGAAAAATGAATCGAGATTTTGAAACTCAAAGACCTCCTAATGTTTTGCTATAGATATTAAACAATCCAGCCGTATGTAATATTGATTTATTACATGTACACTGACCAAGCACCTTTCGTCAATTACCTCAAACCTTCTTACGTTAATATTGTAGCCCATGGGATTTTCATGGATAACCTAACTACCTACTGACCAAACTCATCACTTTACGAGCCCTCCAACTACTGCTGGGTCAAGATTTCCAAAAAGTAGAAGATCCATCCATCTGAATCGCGGAGGGATCCAGCCGACTAACGGCTAAATTTAAGACTCCTGTCTAGTAATAGGGAAAAGCATTTTTTTTCATTGTCAAATTATCTCCTAACGTAATTCTCATTGTCATTCAAACAATAACAATGACAACCATCAGCCGCGCCTGACCATCGTGGCTGATAGTCAGGTGCGGCTAAATTAGTAATATATCAGCTGAGTCTCACCAATTAACAACACATCAATCGCAACTGGAATTAGCATCCCTCACTAAAAATAAAATTCTTAAAAGCTTCCGCACAACTTAATTTCCATGAATATCCGAACAATAAACTTTATGTTTTAAGAATTCTAATTCTCAAGATTTTGGACTATGGAGAGTTCACAATTCTCAAGAGTGGTACTTATGGAAACGAACAGACCCGATAGGCAAAATAAGGACACATTATACTAATTTATAGATACGTACAGTTGTAAATTCTTCTTATATGCATCTACTTTGGGAATTGAAAACCTTCCGCTACAACGGGTATAAGTGACTGATGGCACTTGAGAGAGCATAGTTCTTATGTTCTTTTCTATATGCATATTCATATGCATTTTGAGGAATTCACAAAGTTGATTTTTTATGCCCTCTTTGGCTTTCTTGCGAGTTGCCTAATTTAGTGAGGAAGTTCCGAAGTGGATGCTAGCATGTGGAGTGTAAATAGCCAACATCCAAATTAGAGAAATGCTAAGAGAACCGCCAAAAGCTACCGATTACATTTACTGACTGATATGGTATTCCATGTGGCTAGTCCTCGGCAACAACTCAAGTGTTCATTTTTCTCCTACAATCATGGAAGAAAAGGAAACATAAATGGACATGGATATACAAATAAGATATAGAAAAACAATAAAAGTAGAGTCTCGGCTCTCTCTTCTCATAGAAAATCTTTTCCGATCAGTGATTTTAAATTCCTCTCTCCATGAATGAATGGAGAATTCATTAATTCTCTCGGTAGGTTTTTCTTTATTTGGTATGAAGACAATCCCACAAATCCGGATTGAAGGGAAAAGAGAGGCACGAAACGGAGCATTCCTAAGATCACCAATAGTCACCCTCCCTTCATCTCATACCGCCAGGGGCAGAGCTATGCCTTAGGGGTGGGGTGCCATGGCATCCCCTATTTTTCGATTAAATCTCATATATATTGTGTATATGTATGATGTTTTAGTGAAAATTTATTTTAGCGGTGTTGAGTCAATACCTTGATTTTGATGATAACAAAACATGGTTAAATGATCTAATAATTCTACTTAGTGTGCAGATGAATTATTAATTAGATCTTGACTTGAAGCTTATCATAATAGAGAATTTATGATGAAAAGCATGATGAAGTGATGTATTCTACAAAGGTGATATTATAAGAAGAAAAAGAAATCTCAAGTTGATGAAAATCCTAGATTGAAGATTGATAAGCATGAAAGAATAGCATATTCAACAATGGTGATTTTATGAGGGAATGAAGATGATGGATATCAAAGAAGAAGAATGAAAATGATCAAAGTCTTGATTTAAAAGATTGAAGACTTTGAGTACTTGAAGACATCTTGCAAGAATGGAAAAATGAGAGACCAACTCAAAAACATAAAAGCTTTCTTGATAGATGTAAAGATGTCTTGAAGACATGGAAGGAATCACAAGATTTGGAAAGCTTTCTTGAGTTGTTGAAGTCCATGAAGAAGCCATGTTGATTGAAGAAATGAAGATTCTAAGTTGTGGAAGCTCTCTTGAAGATATTGAAGAAGACTTGAATCAATGGATGAAGCTATGATAATGGAAGAGCTCTACAAGGGATGAAAATGAAGAAAACTCACCTTGAATGGATTGAAGATGTTCTTGGAGTCATCTAATCTTGAAGAAGTGTTTGCAAACTTTAAAAAACCTATTTAGATGATCCTTGAAGAGATTGGAAGCTTTGAAAAAGAATGAAGAAAAGTTGCAAAAATATGGGTTTTGGTAAAAAGAGTCGACCCCTCAAGCAAGAAGAGTCGACTCATTCGAACAGAGCCTTGGAATTCTGCTGGAAGCTTAAAAGAGTCGACTCCTGGCCAAAAAGAGTCGACTCATTGCAACAGAGAACAAACAATTCTGCAGACTGCTGAAAAGAGTCGACTCCTGGGACAAAAGAGTCGACTCATTTGGACAGAAACTTGAAAAATCTGCTGAAATGCAAAAAGAGTCGACTCATTGTGAAAAGAGTCGACCCCTAGACCGTAACGGCTAGTTTTCTGACAGACGGTATGGGCAAAACTTCAACCAAATCTTCTCCCATACTTCTCCAACGGCTAGAATCGATCCATACCTATATATATGAGATACATACAGCTTCAAAGAAAGAGAGAAGAGCAATCATACCATTCATATCAAGTGCTTGAAGCTAAAAATCACCTGTACCTAACTGCCATATATTTTTGCTGAGTGTTTTAAGTTATCCATTGAGTTGTATTCATTTGTATACTCACTAGAAGAGTCACTCTCTGTATAATCTTCATTCATTCTTGTTTGGGTGGGTTTGTAACCTTGTAAGTTTAAGTGTTCTTGGGAAAAACACTTGTAAGTTTAAGAGAAGCTTGGACAAAATCTCTTGGGTTTTGAAAGCTTGGGAAGAAGCTTTTGTAAAGAGTGAGCTGGGCACTCGTGGCACAACCAGCGGCTGTGTAAGGTGTATTGCATAGTGGAATTCCTTCGAAAGGATCAAAGAAGAGAGGACGTAAGCAAGGTTGGCCGAACCTCTATAAATCTGGTGCATATTTCTTCTGCCTCTGTTTTGCTTACTTGTTCATTATGCATGCTTGCAAATACTTGTTCTAATGTACACTTCATTTGCTTGATACTTATATTCTGATTATTTGTTACTAAAATACATAAATGATTTTTTAATTCAAATTTTTGTTAAAAATTCTATAAAACCCAATTCACCCCCCCTCTTGGGTTGCCTACTTGGGCCAACAATTGGTATCAGAGCTAGTACTCTAGTTTAAAGGCTTAACATCCTTAGAGTTGATCCATGGCAACCATGTTTGGAAGCTCTCTAGGTGAGGGTCAATCCACTAACAGACCTCCAATGTTTAATGGTACAAACTACAACTATTGGAAGAATAGAATGAGGATTTATATTCAATCTGTTGATTATGAGTTATGGATGATTATCGTTAATGGTCCTAAAACTCCCAGCAAAGTTATTGAAAGAGAAGTTATCCCTAAACCTAAAAATGAATGGGATGAGAATGACATGAAGCTTATGCAATCTAATGCTAAGGCTATGAATATCTTATATTGTGCGTTAGATCCAAATGAGTTCAATAGAATTTCTACCTGTGAATCTGCCAAAGAAATTTGGGACAGACTTGAAGTAACTCATGAAGGAACAAATCAGGTCAAGGAGTCAAAAATTAACATTCTTGTGCATAACTATGAATTATTTAGAATGAAATCTGATGAGTCTATAACTGAGATGTTCACAAGATTCACTGACATTGTAAATGACTTAAAGTCTCTTGGAAAAGTGTATCCTAACAGTGAACAGGTGAGGAAAATTTTAAGATCACTGCCAAAGACATGGGAAGCAAAGGTGACAGCCATTCAAGAAGCTAAAGACCTCAACATTCTACCTCTTGAAGAACTTCTTGGCTCTCTTATGACTTATGAGTTAACCCGAAAACAGAATGCTCAAGAAGAAGAGGACAAGAAAAAGAAGTCTGTTGCATTCAAGACCACCACATCAGAAAATGAATCTGGAAGTGAAGAAGAAGATGAGGAAGATCTTGCTCTCATCACAAGAAAATTCAAGAGATTCATGAGAAGAAGGTGGAAGGGAGGAAAGAAGATTGAAGCAAAGGGTGAATCCAACAACAAAGATTCTACCATCATATGCTACGAATGCAAAAAGCCAGGACACATGAGAAATGAGTGTCCTCAGCTGAAAAAGAAAGGAAAGAAAGAAAGAGGGAAGAAGGCTCTAGCTGCAACATGGAATGACAGTGAGGATTCAAGCTTAGATGAATCTGAAACTCATGAAGTAGCCAACCTATGTCTTATGGCACATGAAGAAGAAACAGAGGTAACTAATTCTGATTTTTCTTTTAATGAATTGCAAGATGCTTTTGATGATTTGATAGTTGAATTTAAAAAGCTAAGCATCAAAAACAATCTTCTCAAGAATATGGTATTCACTCTCACAGAAGAAAGTGAAGAGTTACAAAATGAAAATGACATTTTGAAAAATGAAAACTCTGTTTTAAAAGAAAAAGTCACTGATTTAGAAAAATCTCTTTCTAAATGTGTCAATGGAAGAGATAAACTTGATGTCATGCTTGGAAAACGAAATTGCTCTCTTGACAAGGCTAGAATAGGTTACAATGTTTTTAAACATAAAAAGTTTTCAAAAGCACCAATCACATGCTTCTATTGTCATAAGAGAGGTCACTTTGCAAATCAATGTTTCCTTATACAACAATCTCATGCTGTCAAGAAAGCTTAGATTCCAAAAGGAACATTGAAGACTAACTCCATTGGACCCAAGATGATTTGGGTACCAAAGGTCAAAGGTTGAGTTGCTTGTTTTGTAGGTGTGTCTTCAAGCCAACTCCAAAAAGGATCAATGGTACTTGGACAGTGGCTGTTCAAGACATATGACTGGAGATGAAACTCAATTCACTTCTCTCACACCAAAAGATGGAGGATTGGTCACTTTTGGAGATAATAGCAAAGGCAAGATCATCGGTATAGGTAGTATTGGTAAAAATTCTTCAACTTCTATTGAGAATGTTCTACTTGTTAAAGGACTTAAACACAACCTGTTAAGCATTAGTCAATTGTGTGACAAAGGTTGCAAAGTAGTGTTTGAATCATCTAAATGTAATGTAGTAAACATATATGATAACAAGATCATATTGACTGGTCATAGACAAGGCAATATTTACACTTTCAACTTAAATGAATTATCTTCTTATAAGATCAAATGCCTTGCTGCTGTGAGCAAAGAGGATAGTTGGTTGTGGCATAGAAGGCTTGGTCATATTAGTATGAGCATTATTTCAAAAATTTCGAAAAATGAGTTAGTAAATGGTCTTCCCAAACTCAATTTTGAAAAAGACAAAACTTGTGATGCATGTCAAATGGGAAAACAAACCAGAGTATCTTTTAAATCTACCAACATGCTCTCTACTTCTAGACCACTTCAACTATTGCATATGGATTTGTTTGGACCAACTAGAACTCTAAGCTTAGCTGGTAAACAATATGCTCTTGTCATTGTTGATGATTACTCAAGGTTTACATGGACATTCTTTCTAACTCACAAAGATGAAACAATTGCTTTCTTTACCAAATTTTGTAAAAGGGTTCAAAACGAAAAAGGATTTACAATCATAGCAATTAGGACTGACCATGGTGGTGAGTTTGATTGCAAACCTTTTGAAACATATTGTGATGAAAATGGTTTTGAACATAACTTTTCAGCACCTAGAACTCCTCAACAAAATGGAGTTGTTGAGAGGAAAAACAGGACTTTGGAAGAAATTGGGAGAACAATGCTTTGTGAAAACAATTTGCCAAAATATTTTTGGGCTGAAGCTGTTAACACAGCTTGCTATGTGTTAAACAGAGTTTTGATAAGAAAATTTTTAAATAAAACCCCATACGAACTTTGGAAAAACAAGAAACCAAATGTTTCATATTTTAGAGCTTTTGGATATAAATGCTTTGTGTTAAATAATAACAAGGACAACCTTGGTAAATTTGATGCAAAATCTGATGAAGCTATCTTTCTAGGATATTCCTCACATAGCAAGGCTTATAGAGTTTACAATAAGAAAACCTTAGTTGTTGAAGAATCAATTCATGTTACTTTTGATGAACTAAACTCTTTGTCTAGAAAGGCTGTGAATGATGATATAGATGATGTGGAGAAGAACTTAGATAAGATGAACATTGATCAAACTCAAAATGAAGCTTCA
Source organism: Euryodendron excelsum (assembly GCA_033060915.1). Taxonomy (NCBI): domain Eukaryota; kingdom Viridiplantae; phylum Streptophyta; class Magnoliopsida; order Ericales; family Pentaphylacaceae; genus Euryodendron; species Euryodendron excelsum. The sequence continues at coordinate 12,747,937 of CM065391.1, forward strand.
CCACATGACAAAGGAAATCAAGATGACTCCTCAAGCCAACAAAATGAGAATGAAGGATTGCCAAAGGAGTGGAAATTTGTCCATAACCATCCAACAGAGCAAATACTAGGTGATCCATCACAAGGGGTAAGAACAAGATCATCTCTTAGAAATATGTGTAATCATCTTGCTTTTCTTTCACAAATAGAACCAAAATGTTTTCAAGATGCTGAAAATGATGAGTCATGGATTATGGCCATGCAAGAAGAATTAAACCAATTTGAAAGGAATAAAGTTTGGAATCTTGTTCCTAGACCTAAAGATCATCCTGTAATTGGAACCAAATGGGTGTTTAGAAACAAGATGGATGAATCTGGAACCATTATTAGAAACAAGGCTAGACTTGTAGCTCAAGGCTATAGTCAAGAAGAAGGTATTGATTTTGATGAGACATATGCACCTGTAGCTAGATTAGAAGCCATTAGAATGTTGCTTGCATTCTCATGTTTCAAGAATTTCAAACTCTATCAAATGGATGTGAAGAGTGCATTCTTGAATGGTTTTATTTCTGAAGAGGTGTATGTTGAACAACCTCCTGGCTTTGAAAATCCTATATTTCCAGAACATGTTTTCAAACTTACTAAAGCATTATATGGTTTAAAGCAAGCCCCAAGGGCCTGGTATGAAAGGCTAAGCAAATTTTTAACCGAAAATGATTTTACGAGAGGAAAGGTTGATACAACTCTTTGTATAAAGATTCAAAATCATGACATGTTGCTTGTGCAAATTTATGTTGATGACATTATATTTGGCTCTACTAATGAAAAGCTTTGCAAAGAATTTGCTAAGTGTATGCAGGGTGAGTTTGAGATGAGCATGATGGGTGAGCTCAATTACTTCCTTGGACTTCAAATCAAACAATCAAGGGAAAGAATTTTCATTAACCAAGCTAAGTACATCAAAGATCTACTCAAGAAGTTTGGGCTGGAAAATGCGAAACCATTGGGCACTCCTATGAATACTTCAACAAAACTTGACAGTGATGAGAAAGGTATTTCGGTAGATACCAAGCTATATAGAAGTATGATAGGCTCATTGCTCTACTTGACTGCTAGTAGGCCTGATATTATGTTTAGTGTATGTTTGTGTGCTCGATTTCAATCTAATCCAAAGGAATCACATATTGTTGCTGTTAAACGAATATTTAGATACCTTAAGCACACACCTAATCTTGGATTGTGGTATCCTAAAAACACATCTTTGAACTTAATTGGTTATTTAGATGCTGATTATGCTGGTAGCAAAGTTGATAGAAAGAGTACTAGTGGATCTTGTCAATTTCTTGGAAATATGCTTGTTTCATGGTCTAGTAAGAAACAAAACTCTGTTGCACTTTCTATAGCCGAGGCTGAGTATATTGCAGCCGGAAGTTGTTGTGCACAAGTGCTTTGGATAAAACATCAATTAGAAGACTTTGGTTTAACATTTGAACATATTCCAGTTAGATGTGATAACACAAGTGCCATCAATCTGACTAAAAACCCTATCCAACACTCTCGCACAAAGCACATTGAGATTAGACATCATTTTATACGTGATCATGTGCAAAAAGGTGACATCTTGCTTGATTTTGTGAATACTGAACATCAACTTGTAGATATATTCACAAAACCCTTGAATGAAGATAGGTTTTGTATGATTAGGAGAGAATTGGGAATGAGCAACCCTTTATCTTGAATGCTTAGATGTCTATATATGTTTGATGAATGCATAAGTATCCTTGAAATTGATTACAAACTTGTTTGATGCATTTCATGGCTTTTAAAAACACATCTTTGCATTTCTGGAGAAAAAGGGTCGACTCATGCTCCAAAAGAGTCGACTCCTGGACTCTGGAATCAGCCCCAGATGTCCTCTGTTGAAAAGAGTCGACTCTTCCTGGCAAAAGAGTCGACTCATTTGAACAGAGAGCTCAGGAAGCTTTCTTCACTCAAAAAGAGTCGACCCTTTTTAACCATGAGTCGACTCATTTAAGTTAAAACTACTTTAAAACTGTAACACCCCTGTTTTATTCAAATCATTCCAACGTTTCAAATTTCTCTCTTCTTTCACGATCAACCGCCATATCCACTTCCAACCACCGAAAAACTCTCCCTCAATCCTTACCCAACCTATATTTGATCATCCTAGAGTCTTTCTAACTTCCTTCAACCGTCATTTACAACCTTCCATGGCTCCTAAATCTGCTCCATCGAAGAAAGGCAAGAAAGCCCTAAAAGAGCCGACTCTCATATCCAAGAGAGGAACGAAGAGGAAGACTAAAGGGGACTCTTCTAAGCTTTCAAAGAGGAGAAAAGGGAAGCAAACTGAGGAGGAGGAAGATGTATTTCTCGACAACACCATTTACTTTGAGAAGAAATCAAATCAAGATAAGTATAAGAAAATTTTCTCTTCTAGAGTCATTTTAAATGGAAGATGGATAGATTATGCTTTCTTTGCTAAAGAGAAGTTTGCATTTGAACCAAAATTTGAAGCCCTTGGTTGGAAATCCATTACTTTGTTAAAGGATGTTGTATATCCTGAAATTGTGGGACAATTCTATGCCCATGTAGAAAAGGAAACTGGAGAAGTAAATGTGATTAGTTATGTGAAGGGTGAAACCATTACCCTCACTAAAGGAGTGATTTGTCAAATTTTAAAAATTGGTAGTGGTGGGCAAATGGACAAGAAAGATGTTAGTAGAAAGACTGCTTTATCTGCTTTACTAGGAAAGGAAATTACTGATGATTCATTTCAACCCATGGCCAATGAGTTGCCTTTGGAACTGAGATTGGTGCATCACTTTATTTGTCACATTCTCATTCCTAGTGGGAAGTTTGACTACATCACTGAAAGGGAATTGTTTTTCCTCTGGGCTTATTTGACAGACACCAAAATTGATTTGCCTGAGTTTATTTTAGAGCACATTGTCAAGGCATCAAGAACCAAAGTTAGCCTACCCTATGGGATCCTCTTGACCAAAATTTTTAAACACTTCAAGATAGACTTAAGGGGTGAAAAGCACAGAACTCCTGATTCTAATTCAGATGAGTACAATCAGAAAACTTTGTCAAGGATGGGCTATCACTTCAACCCACAGAGCAAGACCTGGACCCCTAGAAAAGAGAAACACATTGATAGTGGGACTCCTGGAATTGAATCCACTGAAAGAGGTGAACCTTCTAGTGTCATACCAGAAAGTGGTGAACCCTCTAGACCTGCGTCTTCTCCTCCTCCAAGGGAACTTTTTCCAATGAGCATTGTTCCAGGTGGCCAATCAGTGGATATGAGTATTTTGATGAGCATGGTAAGAGACTTGAAAAGGCATCAAGAAGAGATGTTCACCAAATTGGATAAGAAAATTGATAATGGGGCAACTAGATTATTCTTTGTTGAAAAGAAGGTAAGAGAATTGAGCAAGGCCTTTGTGTCTGAAGAAACCAAAATCAGAGAGAAAGTTGCCAATGACATTGCTCTTTCCACTGAGCATATTGGCAAATATATGAAGAAGTTAGTTAGAGACCAATACCAGCCACTCTTCCCTTCAGCAGCAGAATTTGTAGCAGAGGACTCAAGTACTGATGAGTTGGAAGGATCCAGTGGAAGGGAGCATACCTCTTCTCAGCCATCACCTGCAGACCCCTCTGATCCCCTTGACCAAACTCCTTCAAAGTCTTCTGTTGCTCCTCACAAATATGGCCTGAGACAAAGACCTTCAAGCAGTAAATTTTCAAACACTGCTGATAATCCAGTTGATCTCTCTCAAACTCCTTCTCCTAAAAGAAAATGAAGACCTCTGCCTTTGAACTCTCTATTTTCTGTTTTTGAACAAGACATTTTCTAAAGCATCATGTAATATGTTTATGGATGGTCCTTTTTGTTAAACTCTTTCAATATTCCTTTATGAATGAATGGTGTGTTTTGAATCTCTTTATCTTAACATTGCTATCTCATTTGTGTTTGGTTGAATGAATGATTGCTTTAACATTGATTGATTTTGCTGAATAAATGATTGCTTTAACTGTCTTAGTAAATGATCTTCACATAAACATCATTGTATTCTATTTTTTTTGCTATTGTACCTGTCTCTTTTTCTCCATCTATTACTCCTCTTTTTGAGGATTTGACAAAAAGGGGAAGCAATTTTTCTCAAAAAGATCAAAAGGAGAGAAAACACTCCTAAATGCACTACCATGAATTATATCATAATTCATGGGGGAGCATTGGTTTAATGAAGTTGAAGCACATGAACCTGATTCAGTGGATCTTAAGCCATAAAACTCTCAAACAACAAGTACAAAAGAAAGGGGGAGCAAATGATTGGTATAAAAATCTCACTTTCTCTAAATTTTTCTGCTATTGCAAGTTATTGAGCCTCTTAGAGTTTTGAGCATACTACTCTTAAAATTGTTTTAAGCCATTTCAAAGAAAACTCCTTCATTAAGGGGGAGAAATTTCCTTATCTCGACTATGACTCCACCTTTTTCATTCCAAATTTGCATACCTTTTTGATTGATTAACAAAAAGGGGGAGAACTACTTATGAAAAATATATTGAAACAGGGAAGAAAACTGAAAATTTGAAGTACTGGAACTTTGAAGTCCCATACTTCTAATACATATTAATCCTCATGTTTTATATTGAGCTTAATTGCATATATTTTTAATGTTTTGTCATCATCAAAAAGGGGGAGATTGTTGAGTCAATACCTTGATTTTGATGATAACAAAACATGGTTAAATGATCTAATAATTCTACTTAGTGTGCAGATGACTTATTAATTAGATCTTGACTTAAAGCTTATCATAATAGAGGATTTATGATGAAAAGCATGATGAAGTGATGTATTCTACAAAGGTGATATTATAAGAAGAAAAAGAAATCTCAAGTTGATGAAAATCCTAGATTGAAGATTGATAAGCATGAAAGAATAGCATATTCAACAATGGTGATTTTATGAGAGAATGAAGATGATGGATATCAAAGAAGAAGAATGAAAATGATCAAAGTCTTGATTTAAAAGATTGAAGACTTTGAGTACTTGAAGACATCTTGCAAGAATGGAAAAATGAGAGACCAACTCAAAAACATAAAAGCTTTCTTGATAGATGTAAAGATGTCTTGAAGACATGGAAGGAATCACAAGATTTGAAAAGCTTTCTTGAGTTGTTGAAGTCCATGAAGAAGCCATGTTGATTGAAGAAATGAAGATTCTAAGTTGTGGAAGCTCTCTTGAAGATATTGAAGAAGACTTGAATCAATGGATGAAGCTATGATAATGGAAGAGCTCTACAAGGGATGAAAATGAAGAAAACTCACCTTGAATGGATTGAAGATGTTCTTGGAGTCATCTAATCTTGAAGAAGTGTTTGCAAACTTTAAAAAACCTATTTAGATGATCCTTGAAGAGATTGGAAGCTTTGAAAAAGAATGAAGAAAAGTTGCAAAAATATGGGTTTTGGTAAAAAGAGTCGACCCCTCAAGCAAGAAGAGTCGACTCATTCGAACAGAGCCTTGGAATTCTGCTGGAAGCTTAAAAGAGTCGACTCCTGGCCAAAAAGAGTCGACTCATTGCAACAGAGAGCAAACAATTCTGCAGACTGCTGAAAAGAGTCGACTCCTGGGACAAAAGAGTCGACTCATTTGGACAGAAACTTGAAAAATCTGCTGAAATGCAAAAAGAGTCGACTCATTGTAAAAAGAGTCGACCCCTAGACCGTAACGGCTAGTTTTCTGACAGACGGTATGGGCAAAACTTCAACCAAATCTTCTCCCATACTTCTCCAACGGCTAGAATCGATCCATACCTATATATATGAGATACATACAGCTTCAAAGAAAGAGAGAAGAGCAATCATACCATTCATATCAAATGCTTGAAGCTAAAAATCACCTGTACCTAACTGCCATATATTTTTGCTGAGTGTTTTAAGTTATCCATTGAGTTGTATTCAGTTGTATACTCATTAGAAGAGTCACTCTCTGTATAATCTTCATTCATTCTTATTTGGGTGGGTTTGTAACCTTGTAAGTTTAAGTGTTCTTGGGAAAAACACTTGTAAGTTTAAGAGAAGCTTGGACAAAATCTCTTGGGTTTTGAAAGCTTGGGAAGAAGCTTTTGTAAAGAGTGAGCTGGGCACTCGTGGCACAACCAGCGGCTGTGTAAGGTGTATTGCATAGTGGAATTCCTTCGAAAGGATCGAAGAAGAGAGGACGTAGGCAAGGTTGGCCGAACCTCTATAAATCTGGTGCATATTTCTTCTGCCTCTGTTTTGCTTACTTGCTCATTATGCATGCTTGCAAATACTTGTTCTAATGTACACTTCATTTGCTTGATACTTATACTCTGATTATTTGTTACTAAAATACATAAACGATTTTTTAATTCAAATTTTTGTTAAAAATTCTATAAAACCCAATTCACCCCCCCTCTTGGGTTGCCTACTTGGGCCAACAAGTGGCACCCACAACAATTTAAAATCCTATTCTAATTCAACAAAATATTAAATTTTTGTATACTAAACTATGAATTCTACCTATTTGTTGCCTAAGAAACAATTTAAAACCCAACTATTACATTATCCTAATAAAGTTTTTTGAATTTTTTATGCATAAATTAATTTTCATATAATAATTATATAAATACGTAAGAATAATATATGATGAATTGATGACATGTTGTCTGTTTTTTTTTTCTATTATTTTTTAAGCTGTGGACACGTCAGGGACACAACTAGGACACGTTTAGGACACGGCGGGGGTCTAAGTGTAATTCTAAAAATTTTAAAATGGGGTATATTTTGTAATTTTTGTAACTTCAATATAAAATACACAAAAGAGTCCAAATCAAAAACATTTCGTCGTTACTACTCAGTTGGAGAAAGAGACGAAGTGCGAATGAGGAAAAGTAGCAGCAACACACCACTGGACCAGGTAAGCTCTTCTTCTTCTTCTTCTTCTTCTTCTTCTTCTTCTTGTCTACCGAAATTTCAATTCTTCCTCTTTTTCTTCTTCTTTTTCTTCTTCTTCTTCTTGTCTGCCGAAATTTCAATTCTTCCTCTTTTTCTTCTTCTTCTTCTTCTTCTTCTTCTGTTGTTGTTGCCTCTGCTGCTGCTACTGCTACTCTTCTTCTCCTTCGCCCAAAATTTTTGTTCTTTCTTTGGCTTTTTCTTCTTCTTCTTCTTCTCCTTCTCTGCCCAGATTTGCTGCTACTATAATTCTTATTTTTTTCCTTCTCCTTCTCTGCCCAGATTTGTTGTTGCTGTAATTCTTATTTTTTTTCCTTCTTTTATGATGTATTAGATGTATTGGATGATGATATTCTTAAACTTGTTTCTTCTTTTATGCTTGATGTATGATGAATTAATGACCTATTGTCTATACTATTAAGTATTGATTGTTGGATTTTTAGATATTTTTGGTGGTATGTGCATGTTATATTTATATACGTGAAAGTAAATATATAAAAAATAAAAAAAATTTTCCGTGTCCCCGCCATATCTGTGTCCCCTATTTTTTAGAATTGTCGTGTCCCGTATTCATATCTGTGTCCATATCCATGTCCGTGTTCTTGTCCGTGTCCGTATCAGTGCTTCTTAGCTCATAGGTATACATTTTTGTGTGTGAATATTCTGTTTGTGCTTAAGAATTCTGACATATGAAGTTTGAAATTCATGGTTGGATTGTAGTGGCCCTCATTGTCATCCTGTAGAGAGAGAATGCGTAGGCAAGGACGCATAGGAACGACTACAAAATGCAGATGACATTGCTTTTTTTCCCCTTGTTTTCTTACTTTTTATATTAACTATATAAGTTTTTTGAGGTTTCCTTAAAAACATTTCCTCTCACAAAACCCAGTTGGCATGCCACATTGGTCCACCACGTTAGGCGGTGATATATTGCAGTAAACGAAACCGTGCTCTCCAGCACTGCTCGTCAAATTATAGAATTGAGAGATCCTTTCCATTTTCAATTTGAAATGGAGATGTTCATTTCATTTAACAGATGGATGACACTTCATAAGGAGGGAAAATAAATTGTGGAGATGCAGCGACCTCAAATAACAATTTAAATAGTTCTAAATGTGGTTGTTTTCAAGCAAACAATTAGAACTACTTCATCCTCAAACACGAATTAACATGCGCATAGGCCCAGACACCATGCAAGGATCTTATCTTCTTCTATATTAAGAACAATTGAACGAGTTCAAGCAGAGATGCTAAAACATATTAATTTAATTTGTCAATTTTTTGTAACCCTAACCTCATATTATATATATATATATATATATATTTATGCACAAAGGGAGGAAGTACAAAACCAAATCCACCATTCTTTGGAGAAAGAAAGAAGAAAGATGTAATATGATAAAGCAGTAAACTGGTGGGGTCAGTCTCTAGGCCGGCGGCGAGCTGTCCCAATAGTCTGAGGGGAAGCAAATGGGTGAGGGACACCGGTGTGGTGCCTGCCAAGGACCCTCCGATAGTAAAGTTAGATTTCTGAATATATTTTAACAGAGTTTTAGCTAGGGTCTTTGTTTGCGTACCTTGTTGGAGAAGTTGAGTTTCCCTTTTATATGGGTCGATCTTTCAGTAGCCTTAGAAGGGCATTGCATATACGGAGATAGTGGGAGATGATTGTCTCTCCACGTGGCAACGTTGGTTTGGAGGGCCAAACTGGTGACAGGATAGTGGGGGGAGTGGTTGTCCAACCCTACACGTGGCGCTCCCTTAGACGCGTGTCAGAGCGGTGAAGGTAACTACCTCCTGCTAAACGCGATGTCCTAGAGTTAGGGGCACGTTATCATGATTAGATTGTCAGTGCCCCCACTAGCGTTGCAGGTAAGGGGGAAAGATCGGCATCGTCCCACAAGGTCTAGTCGAGGTATGGCCTGTTCGGTCATGCTCGGCATGGTCGTGCTTGGTTATGTTCGGCATGGTCGTGCTCGGTAGGTCGTGCTCGGAAGGTCGTGCTCGGCATGGTCTTGCTCAACTATGGTCTGCTCGGCCATGATCGGCAATGGTCTTATTGGCCATGGTATGCTCAGTCGTGGTCGGCCATTGTCTGCTCAGTTGTGGTCAGCCATGGTCTTGGTCGGCCCATTGTTGGGGGTCCTAATCGATCCTCATCATAATATGAGAACATGAACCCGTAGACGCATGGAGTAATGACATATAGAAACAGAGAGACGTGAGGAGAAAGAGACCAGTGGAATCAAAATTCTTTGACTAGAAACTGCTCCGTTTTGGAGCAAAAATGAAGAGGATTTCAATATACTAAGTTGGAACAAATTGAAGTTGAAAAGTGGCAAATGAACAAAATGTTGTTCATTATCTATAGATGCTCTCGAATAATTTAATGATGATTTTTAGGGGTAATCAATTCTTTTTTAGTTATGCGAGTAAGAGTGTTCGGGCCAATTTGGAAATATGAAACTTTAGTAGAACTACAACAAAAATAATACCAAAAACAGAACTACAACAAAAACATATGAATTTTGGAGGGTTAAAGGAACACTACTATGTAAGGTGCAATAAGATAAATAAA
>CM065391.1:12762500-12767500 GCA_033060915.1 Euryodendron excelsum
AACTGGGAGTCCGATTGACGTACTGTCAACTCTTACACATAACATGAATATACGAAATAAATACAAAATGGTAGAAATAACTCAAACTTACACATATTACGAAGGATAACATAGTAACTTATTTTGCATCATACTGAACTACAAATCGGTACAAGCTTTATGAACTATGTTCATAACAACATAGTAGTTTGCTAGCAATGCTAAGGCTACTAGGCAGATAGTTATCAAAGTCATCGTCACCTTCTTCTTCTGAGAAGTCTAAAAGTTCTTGGCCAAAAGCTAGCAGCAAATCTTCAATAATTTCTATTATTCGTTTTGTTGGATCAACACATTCTTTCTTCCCATCCTCTATAAAATGATATTTATCTAGCCTTCGTTGCATTTAATCAATCTCGCGTTGTAGTGCTTTTATGACCTTATTATTAGGTGATCTCCTGCCGAAAAGCTTAGCTGAGCGAGCCTTTGGGACACATAGGCTATGCCATCGGCAATACATCTTTTGTTCACTCCATTTATCGAATAAGTCTTCCCGCAGCAACCTTATGCATTGGTCATCGATCACACTGCGGGGTGGTTGTAAAGATGCATTGCCAATGAAGATGTGGCGGACCGGACCTATCATATCGTGTATTAGGATAGGTTTAGTGAGAAAGCTACGTTTTCAACCATACTATCTGTTACCTATTGGGTATGTATATGTACCCACCATGTGCATGGCTGAGTTCCGGTTTCTCTGCACAACGCCAGTTGGAATTGAATGACTACACGATGCACCAAATAACACTTTTCACTTGGGCATGTTTGGTGGTATAGTTAGTTGAGCATTTCATGTAATCACACTATTTTATACTCAATCGGTTCACACCAAGCGAAAAGGGTTCACGTGAAAGGCTTCAGAAGATAGAGATGGGATAATCATGAATTGACAAGTAATAAGACATGACAATGCTAAAGTATTATCCTGTCATTGGTGCAGCCTCTTAAAAAAATGATAAGTCTTCAAGTTTTTAGTTAGGCCATCACATCTTGTCCTATCTTTGGTGCAGCCTTTAATTGACATGACAAGTCCTCATCTTATCCTCATGTTTCAGTCCATCACATCTTGTTCTGCCTCTTTTTCCACTAGTAATAGCGAATTTCATAACAAGAAATAACTTCTACCCATTTGTTTGACATAATATAAAGTTCATTTGCTAATAATTTTGACCAAAATATCAAACCAACTACATTCGTTTGTTTTATAATATAAGGCTGCAGGATTGGACTACTGTTTGTTGTTTGGCATCATTCTATATTTAATGTTTAGAAAGAAGTTGTAATAAATAGTTTGGAGATTACTTTCATCCAAATTTTATTTTTTTGGTGGGTAAAAAAAATGAATTGTCCTATGATTTTTAGTTTAGCAGTTTAATGAATTTCTCGTCAAGTTTAGTTGTTTCCTCCGCAAATAGTGGCAGTGTCAATAACAATAGTTGTATTCATTTATAAATGGATATGGATAGAACAAAACCATAATTTCAGATGAAGTAAACTTTAATTATGCTACAACTAAACTTGTAGAACAAAAACCATCGTCATTCACTATTATATCCAACAAGTTTCGAAAACTATTTCTCAAGTGTGCAAAAAATAAACTCGCGTCCCAAGTACTACACATGGCCTCCTGTACCACATGGGGGTGGCCTCCTCTCTCTCGTGGGCCTCAGCTGATGGACAAAAACACGTGTGATGCACACTACTAACCTCAGTGACCTACGATGGCCTCTCTGGTTGTGGTGGGGGACAAGGATGGGTAGCATGGTCCGACATAGTATGTGAAACTCGACCCTCTGTTGAGAAAGGCCTCTCTATCTGCTACCCAGATACTAATAATGGGTCGACATATCTATCAAAGTCGTCATCATCTCCTACTTGTGAGAACCAAGACCCCTAGTAGTACGTAACAGGTGATGTAATATGGCAATGGGTGGTGCGATGCGGTATGACCCTAGAACTAGTCGGACGTGATGATAAGGGCACATCGTGTGACTCGGTGTGATATGTATATAATGGCATCATTGAAGTCACGTAGGCTGAGGATGGCTGCGTAGCACCGAAAGACTGCGAGACCTGTTGTGAGGATGGCTGGGTAGCACCAAAAGACTACGAGACCTGCTGTGAGGATGATCCCCGGAATTGTGGTGGCATGGGCAGGGGATGTAGTAGAACTGCTAGCTGTGCAATTCGCTGCTGCTCACATAATACATAAAGTGATCTGCTACACATGTCCCGGGCTATATACATGTCCTGTAGTGCCTCTAGCCTGTCGTATGCATATATGGCGCGATCGATGAGCACATGTATGGCCGCGATGTCACGAGTTTGCACAATAAGTTTGAAATTTTTATGGCACTTAAACATTTAGAATTCACAGCAAAAATATAATAATTTATCACAATACTAACCGCAATCTTGACCGTGGAGCCAATCTCAAGATATCCAGTAGTAGGCTAATGAACTAGATTGCCCACCAGTGGGCGTGTGATACGGCAATACCATACCATATACGAATCGTTGTAATGCATGGCTGCAACATCAATCACCCCAACTAGAAGATACTCAAGCTTATGATGCCATTGCTCGATGTGCTCTCAATGAAACTGCGTCTAATCAGTAGGTGTTCTCTCTTTCATGTCAATAGCATGTAATGTAGGCGAGGTATTATAAGCTACCGGTACAAGCTATCTGAACCCAAACTGTCGATAGACTCGATCTGGTAGATGCCATTCAACAACCTTGAAGCATAGCAAAGGGGATTGAGTCACCCATATATCACTCGCAACCTAGTAATAATCAAGAAGTGTATGTATGATAGCATGGTACGGCATACAAATGAACTATATAGTTTACATTGATAGTACCCATCAATAAGCAACGACGATACAACTAAATAATATGAATTACAAAATTCAAAATTGTATACATATCTCGTCAGGTCTCAAGAGGTCTAGCTGATCTCAGTAAACACAGACCACATGGGTGGAAGTAATGGCAGTGCGATATCTAGATCTCCATCTGATATAAACATTCGACATAATATCAAAAAAATTTATAATTATAAATGTGTAAAGGTGTTAATGAAAGGGCAGTCATACCTAGCTCCCCATGGTCCACCGGGGAACTGCACCCCCTATAACTAATGGCTACTGCCCAGCAATAGGATCATCCACGTGATGCGAGCCCATGCATGAGAATCGCTCGCATGTCCATATCTGTACAAAATGGGTGCACCAACTGTGCAAATGAATAAATTGTAATAAAAGACAAACATTGTTACGAAGCATACTATGAACCATCTATTCTACCTGTAATAAAACTAGTGCTCCTGCGATTTGCTTTGCGCTACTCTTTGCTACCCAGCATATACTCCGGTAAAGCATAGCTAAAACTGCACTGCCCCAGCTATATGCCCTCGCAGCGTCCAAGTCAAGAAAAAATGGGAGGTATGCGCACCTCACTATAGTTTAAGAGTAATCTGTGAGTAGTATTCCCCCAAGAAGTCGCAGTATATACGCACGTGCGTGCCGCTGTGCAGTAACCTCATCCGCATCCTGTGGGAGTACGTGGAATGTGTGACGGAGTCATGCCATCCTCAGACGGCCACTATCAATCTCCTTTGCGGGTGGTGTAACACCAAATGCCTGCATACAAATCTCCTGGCACTCATGTAGTGTAGAATGCGTTTGTGCGCGTATAATAGGCGCCCCATTGACAGGTAGTCCCAATAAGATGGAAACATCATGTAACGTGATGCCAGCCTCCTCGACAAGTAGATAGAATGTATGTGTCTCTGGTAGCCAACGCTCTACTAATGAAGTAATCAATGCGTGGTTCAAACGGATCGGACTAAGTCGATATACACCATAAAAACCTACCCGTAATACGTAATGCAAAACACGTGGGTGTAACTGTATGTCAAATAATCCTAACCCGTCATGTATGCATGTCAGCACATTCGTACCTTATATAAAAAAATAAAAAAATTAACCAACCTCATGTAAACAAAAACTATTAACTTCATACATACCCCATGCTCCCATATCCAGGTGGATCGATAGTGAGCTATAACGTCAGCACAGTGTCATAATGGGCCCTGACAAGCCTACATCCATAGGTCCTACAATGTCATATATAGTAGTACATATTAATATATTTTTATTATATGGTGCAATAAAGGTACTACATCCACACATGCATGACAATTTAAAGTACGATAAAGCAACCTCATTGTAACGTACGATGTGACTACACAACATAAAGCAAAGCAATAATACAACAAATGTGTAAATATATGAGTACTCGAGTGTACTCCTTCTATAAATAATAGCTACTAGGGTACATTGAGTTCATAAAACATTTGTAGCTCTATTATCTCATTTGTTATAAACAATGGCAAACACAGGACCATCGAGTTTGGCCAGTCGCTAACACTCTCGAGTGTCGTTGTTGCCTCCATACCATAATCAATAGTGAAGAGAAAAATACTCAAGTCCTAAAGACTACTATGCTGGTCTACGCCAAGAATGGGTGGTTAGGGTTGAGGAATAAATGCGACTAGTCACTGATTTGCAGAACTTGGGAGTGAGAATCCCTCGACGTAGGTCTCAAACAATGCCAAGGATGAACATGCAGGAGTATGAAGAAGCAGTGACAAGAATAAAAAGGGAGAGCAATAGAATACTTATGCGGCAATGCTAATACTTTATGCTCCAACTTGTCACTGAAATGGCAAATGCTAGCTAGAGAGAACTGACAACTGAAGAGCGTAGAAATGCTCTAAACAATGAAAAATACCTATCGGACTACGAGATGTTAGATAAAGATTGAGAATTGAGTTGGCCATCACTATGTTATCTAGCTTGAATTTTTCAAACTTTGTATGTTTATTGCCTATCTATAATGGCCATGTAATCACATATACGTCTACTCTTTCTATTTCTAAGAACGAATTTAGTAATGAG